>PVIA01016435.1:0-18809 GCA_004024845.1 Tonatia bakeri | reverse complement strand
TTTCATAGAGGATGTAATTAACCATGTGAGGTCCTAAATCAGGAAACTACCAAAGTGTGGAAACACTGCAACATCAATTAAGATAATATGGGACCTGAAATGTGATGAGCAGACATTTTATCAACTGTATTTTAACCTGTTTGGTGCAATATCACAACAGGAGTGGATAGTCAGCCGAGGACAGTGATCCTCATTTTCCTAAGAATATAATCAATCTCTTTCAATATTAAAAAATAAATCACAGAACACTATCCCATTCAGTTAGTATCCTTTGTCCCAAAAGTAGTATGATAAAGAGCTGCTGTAAAGTGATAAATGTATGTTACATGAATTTGACAATCTTCACTTGAACAGCTGCAGATATGTGAGACATTGTTATGTACAGAAGAGCAGGGCTACAGGGACCAATGGCAAGACAAGGGAAACTCAGAAGCAGAAGTTGGCAGAGACCAGCCTAGCCCAGCCTTGTCCAGGGAGAGGCGGCCCGGGCCTATCTTAGTTGCAGAGGTTCCCTAGAGAGGACAGGCTAAAAGCTCTATGCCATTTATAATGGCATTTAAATAGCACCTACCTTCTCAGGTTCCAATTCATGTTCACTAAGCAACTTTATGACAATAATTTGGCTTCCCAATAACTTAAATTTTCAGGGCTTATTTAAGAATCCTTTCAAGAAAATGGGTCACAGACTATAATCATCAGTGTAGTAAATAGGTTGTTTCTCATGATTTCTACTTTTAAGATGCTATTCACTGGGAGATATTTGTTCAGAAATATTTTAAATTATTTTTTGGATTTTCCTTATATGATGAAAGGACTTTAATGTTCATTTATTTCATAGATTAACAGCTGTGTGAATATATATAATTTGCCCAGTGCGTCTTAGATTGTAAGTCCCTAAAATGCAAAATTTAGGTTTATGATTATTTCTTCATTAATTCCTTTAGGGCAAGGTGGACACAATTATGTACTTACTTAATTCCTAAATAAAGTCTGCTCTCATAAAGTTATATTCTAATGCAGAGAGAGAAATACAATAAAGAAACAACAACAAAGTCACATGGTGACAAGTAGTATAAAAATAAACAGAAAAACAGTATAGAGAGTGAAACTGGATGGGCATTGTTTTTATTTTATTTTTATATATTTTTAATTGTTTTTCAAATACAGTTGTCTCCATTTTCCACCCACCATGCCCCTCCCATCCCCGCCTCCACCCTCAAACTTGCCCTGTTTGGCTTTGTCTAGTCACTGTGGAAAACAGTATGGAATTTACTCAGAAAACTAAAAATGGAACTGCCTTTTGAGCCAGCAATTCCACTGCTGGGAATATACCCCAAGAACCCTGAAACACAAGTTCAAAAGGACCCATGCACCCCAATGTTCATAGCAGCACAACTTACAATAGCCAAGCGCTGTAAGCAACCTAAGTGCCCATCAGTAAGTGAATGGATTAAAAAACTGTGGTACATTGACACAATGGAATACTACCCTTTTTGACAGCATGATGGAACTGGAGAGCATTATGCTAAGGGAAGTAAGCCAGGGGGTGGATATTGCTTTATAAGGTGAGGTGGGCAAAGGCATAAGAGAAGTGAGGGAGCATGCAGATATCTGATGGCTGAGTGTTCCAGGAAGAGGGAACAGCCCATGTAAAGGCCCTAAGGAGAAGGCATGTTGGGAATGTTGGGAGGCCAATGTATGCCTGGAGGGAAAAGGAGACAGGAAAAATATTCCAAGTCTCAGAAGTATTAATCAGGAAAGTTGTGAAAGTTAAAAAGGCAGAACTACATAGCAAGCCGAGTAAGGAAACTGCAAAGAGTGCAGCATGCCAGCAGCATAAGGCACGAGACAGGTTTGGCAAGAGATGAAGATGGGACCAGATTCTCTGGAGAGATTTTCTAACTCACTTAACTGTAGGCAGTGAAAAGCCACTCATTTAAAACTTTTTTTAAAAAGAAAAAACATGCATGAAAATGGTAAAACATTTCAACAGTGAGAAACTGTATGTGACTAGCGAGCCCCCTTCCCTCCTCTGTTCCGGTTCTTCCCAGAAGCAACATTATTACTATTTTCTTTAGACACTTCTAGTGCTATCCAGGTTTTTATCACCATGCATATACATAATGCTCTTGCACCATTTGAGCACAAGTAATAGCACTTTTCACTCTCTGTCATACATCTAGCTTTTGTCCTACTGTACATTCTGGTGAATATTCCATAACAACACTCAGGATTCCTTTCAATGGCTAGAGTGGAAGCCAAGCCCTATAGACCAGAATTCCCTGGGCTCTGTTTCTTGGTTCTTGCTTTGCTGCTTCCTAGTGGAGTGGCCTTCAAAGGTCATTTCCCTCCTCTGAGACTTAGGTTCATTGTTTATAAAGTGAACTGGGTGATGATTGGGATTGCTCCCGACTTTAACACTTTGGGTTCTTTGCTCTTGCCACACACATGTTGCAAAGCCTTCTGTAGGGTAAGAGGCTCAACACTCCCCATAAAGCTCTGATCATTACCCAGTTTTAAAGGTTTCAGATTTAAAGAGCATCAGGGTAATTCATGTACACCCATTAGGAAGTCAAATATTTCTAAAAGGAATATAATGAAAAGCTACAGTTCCTTGTTCCATTCCCTCCCCACTCCCAAGTCCCATTCCAAAGAGGCAACCACTTTGAACTCCTGTAGCTATTTCTTACAGTATTTGCTATCGTCTTTTAAAATAACATGCTTATATTATGGTTTTATCATTTTTAGATATATTTACATATTGTCCTGGGAAATGAAGATTTAGGTGCTTTACATTACCTTTCACACACATATGTTTCCTTCTCCCTTCATCTTCCTAATATCTAATTTTAACAGATTTTTGCTTACATCTATTTCAGGTGTTTTCATTGTTATGTAAAAAAGCAAGCCCTATTTGGTTAAGCTAGTGTGATTAGGTTTCTGTTACATGCAACTGAATGAAATTCTAAGTGATCAATCATCTTTTTAAAGAAGATTTCATTTATGTTTAGAGAGAGGGGAAAGAGGAAGAGAGGGAGAGACACATCAAGTCATTTGAGTCACACTGATCCACTGCCTCTCCCATGCGTCCTGACCAAGACAACCTGTAACTGAGGCATATGCCCTGACTGGGAGGCAAACTGTCGACCTGTAACTTTGGGGAACAAACCCCTGAACCTCACTGGTCAGCGCGATCAGGCGTCTTTTAAATCTCAGCTCAAACACTGTCTCTTCAGGCTTCTTTCCTGGCTTCTCTGCTGATCCCCTCTGACCTCACGAGTCCCTTTCCGCACCCCATCCTATGGGTTCCCTTTATTATGCTCATCACTTGAAATTATCTCACTTATTTATTGTTTATTTGCTTATGTTCTGTTTCCAGTTTAAGAATATAAGCTTTACACAGGCAGAACCTTTGGCTTCTCACTGCTGTGCTCCAGCACATTCTGAAGTCTGGTACATGTAGAATGCTCTGTAATTATTTGTGGAATGATTTAAAGAACTTTAAAATTATATGTTACACTTAATGCATTTCTTAAACAGTCAAATGAAAACGGTTCACTGCAGACAATTACACAATGTTGGGGAAAAATTTTATTTGAGAAACACATACAGCACACACGTAAAGAAATGCATTTAACACAGAAAAGTCCTGCATGCTCGTCTCTGAACACTTTCTGCCTTATTTTAAGTGGCCTATCAATTCTAAAACCATAAACAACTAACAGAATAGCTATGTAGACATACTAAGTGCCATGGAAATGAACTGCATGAATGAAGCATTTCTTCGCAACCTCGTCTTTCCACAGATAACAGTTGATGTTACCCCAATCAACATGAGAGATTTGTTAATAACAAAACTTCATATACCCTTTAAACACAAGCATTTAAATAAAAACTAAAATTTTGATCAGTTTTCTTATACACAATTTGGCTTTAACATGGGAGAAAAAAACATTCCTTCACGCACATCCCTACTTTTTTTTTTTTTTTTTTACTTTTCTAGTAATCTCAAGTTTGGTCTAAGACTGCCAACACTACAAATAAATAAGGTCTTCTCTGGCACCAGCCTACGGAGGTGTATTGTGGAGCGGATGCAGAGCGAGGAATCCCTGAGGCTGAATTTGCAGTCCCTGGTCTGTTTGTGGGAGTGTCCCAAAAGGTCTGCCCCTGCTCCTGCAATGCGTGAGGTGAATTTTCTTCCTCTTACCCTTACCTCATATGAAACTACTCTCATCAAACTTTGGAAATCTGTATCCTTTGATTTTTTTTAACAAGTAACTTGTTGTATAATATTTAACTAAAATGTATAAATACTTTTCTTAGAACAATAAAAAAACTACAAGAAAATACAAAGTTTCCTACTTAGATCTTTGTCTACTCTTTCTTGAGGGGCTTCTAGGATCTCAATGGGCTTCCTTGCGGCCACCACTGAGAGAGGAAAGCAGCAGGAAAGTGCCAAAAGCAGAATGGGGAGTTCACTAAAAAAAAAAAAAAGGAATCCTAAGGACACATGGACAAAGCCAAAGGGGGTAGGTTTGAGAGTAGAGGGCAGGGATGGGTGGGGCCGGGGAGCGAGGTGGGATGAAAATGGACATAGTTGTACTTGAACAAAAATGAAACAAAAAGAACTTAAAAAAAGAGAAAAGAAAGAAAAGAGTCTTAAGATTTGGCACAACCATATTCTCCCTTTTTCGCAGGATCAGGAAAGCTCATTAGTTTCCTGGGAGTCCCTTAGAAATACTTGGAGGTGAAAGAACTTCTCATTAGTAGCATCCCAAGTTAAAGCTTTTGAGAAGCTCCCAGAAGCTGACCTCAATCCTCAACCCAACATATCAGCTTTTCCTATTATTCTTCATCAGCGAATTCATCTTTTACTTTATGAGAGGCAATGATCTGAGGGTTTCTGTTTGAATAACTTCTACCTTGGATTGCATCAGACCAGCATCAAACATACAGCTTTACTTTAGTAATTATAACACTGTAAGGCAGGGTTCTCATTCTTAACAGGTCATCAGAATTACCTGGGGAGCTTGTTTAAAATACTGTAGGTTCTAGATCTCCACTCCCAGAGATTCTGATTCAGTAGGCCTTGAGTGGTGTGTGGGAATCTGCATTTTCAATGGGACTCTCCAGGTGATTTTGATGAAGGTGGTATGAGGCCCACAATTTGAGTAACACTTAACACTGGCTTTAGAGGGAAAGGCCAGAATTGCCTCTTTCCCAGAGTAAAACCCAAGGCCACCAGACTTCCCAAACAGTCCTCCTTGAAGAGGTATCTGGTGAGGAGGTCATCTAGACTTATCTTCAAGGAGTCAGGGAGTGAGATTTCATGGTGCTCAATTCTATAAGTGAACCAAAAAGTGGGTTCACACTTGGCTGAACTTGAGGATAAGTAGCAAAATACCAAAGTACTGGAAAAGTTCAGGTTGCTTCTGGTCTGGGGGCCCAGGGTACAACTTTTCCTTTTCCCTTCTTCCTTTTCACTGTTGTCGAGTTAAGGAAGCCAGATAGACCCACACAGACAATATGTTGTTTGGGTATGCATGAATGTATACGGCCAGAGCAAATTCTGTATGGGGAAATTCAGAGGAGTGAATTCCAGTTTGATACACGGCATCAACGATTGACTGTATATCAGTGTATGGCATCTGGATAGGAAATCCTGCAATCTGGACCAAAAGACAGAATAACATGTAAACCTACATTACAATCATGTAAGTAATTATATGCAGAAAGATGACAGAAACCTCAAAGAAATGGTAGTCATAAAATAGTAGTAATTATTTTGTGGTTGCTTACTATGTCCTAGGTACAGTTGCTAAATGCTTCATATACATATTTAGTTCTCACACATACTTTACAGAGAAGCAGAGCCACGTTGTCTGATGCCAAAGCCTGAACACTTAGCATTCCACATACTTACACCCTTTCTGGAACAGCAAACTGCCAACAAGGAAATGGCTTGGTCTTACAAATGCGGGATTTAAGTGAGCATTTTGGAATAATTTATTTAACATGGATTCAGTGTGTATTTATTAAGTGATAACCGTGAGACAGGAGTAAAGGCTTATGGAACATAGACCTACGTAAAATTACCCAAGATGAATCATGAACCTCCTTCAGGCCTTAGACTGTTCACTTCAGGAGGCTTCCCCTAATCCTTAAATCTGTTCACATGCTCTTTTCATGTGGCTGCGTAGTACGCTGTCCTTCCTTAGATTGTGTCACAAGATACATTGCAATTACATGTTTTCTGGCCTAACTAGTTCACAGTTTCTATGAATGCAAAAGGTTGTACCTGTTCTGCTCACTGTCATAACCTCAGTGCCCAGCACAATGCCTGGCACATAGAATACAAATAACGGTTCACATTTACTAAACACTTGCTGGGTGCTAGGGTAAATATTACCTTACTTTATCCTCACGACCACAACCACAAGACAGGTAACTATTTTTATCCCTATTTATATTGTACAGAGGGGTTGAAAGTACAGAGAAGTTAGGTAACTTGGTCAAAGCTAGTTAGTGGTTGAGCCAGGATTTGAACCCCAGCCACAGGATTTAGTGCAGGTTTATGATTGTGTGTTATTAAGTAGTCAGATAATTTTAAAAAGGACTCCAAATTTTAAACCTGGCATATATTTAACTGTTTCACTTATCAGTTTACCCCTAAATCTATTAAAGTTAAAGCACAACAAAACAACTGCCTCGCTACTCATGAGTGAACAGTATTACAGATCTTTCCCTTGCAACCTAAGTACCAACTCCCAACAAATTCCTTCCTTTCCTCTCCCAGAGGAGACATATGTCCCTACGAGATAGCAGGGAGAAGGAATCTCACTCCTGGGAGACTGGGCCTTTCAGAACTCCACCAGACCAGTTCACAGAGAAGAGGAGATAGGAGGGTTCCCAGAACTGGGGGCAGGATAGGGAGAGAAAAGGGGGATCCTAACAATATATCAAATGCCAACCATGTTTGGTTATGAACTTGATGAATTTGAGATGCCTTTTTATCATCCAAGATATTGCCAAATATCTGAGGAAAAGTCAGGTGAGAAGTCGAGGGTCGATGTATAAATTTGAGAGTAATTTTCATAAAGAAGACATAAAGCTTGCCTGGGGTCCCCTTGCCCAGAACCAAGGACAGGAAATCCATTCTAGTACTACCATCTAGAGACCATTTTTCAGTTTCTCAGTTGCAGGTGGTTTCCTTTTGGGCATTTCTTTCCAAAGTTTGTGGTTTACACATCATAAGCATAAGACTGATTCCAGGAAAATACTATGCAATGTGATCATGGTAATAGCTGTTCACTACATTTTAAATTGTTTGGTCTATAAAGAAATGTATCTATCATCTAGGATCAAGACAAAAGGTATTTCAGGGATATTTAAGATTACTTACAAGGCAATTACCAACATAGATAAAACAAATGTAATTAATGCATTAAACAATATACAAACCCAATAAAATTGTAGTAGTCTGTCAAATTCACTCTCTTCTTCAGAGGAAACAAAGCTTCCAGTACCAAGTTCTAGCTTAGGAAGAATTTGTCGCAAAACAGAAGTACATTGTCGATTCCAACGTGTTGGCTGCTTAGGTCGCCATTCCATAATTTTACATTTCAGAGTTCTTTCGATCCTATGATAAGATTATATTTATGACAAATTACAACTCATTTAATAAGTGTGAAAAGAGTTTTGCCATTTTTACTTGACATGAGAATGATACGTATTTAATCTAGGATGAGATCGGATCTCTATGGCTAGGGATATCTGCCATTACTCACATTAGTCAAGTCTGAGAGAAGAAAGCGCTTGCTTGGCTTGGGAAAGCAAGAAGCTTCCTGGGGTGGTCCAGTTACCTGTGCGTAGGTTGCTACCTTTCGGGTGTGATTTGCCACCTGCCACCTGATTACTGGGTTGACATTCCTATTCTCTAAGATCCTCCTTTGACACAAGACATTGGATTCCTAAGAGACTGCAAAAATCTGAATTACAAAAATTCAGATATCAGGTCTGGGATAATGTTAGTCGGGATGAGTTTATCAGATCAGTTAAATCAGTAAGCAGAGATGGGAGGCTAGTAAGTGTGATGATCTGTTTCCCCTACAACTATGTACGCTCCATAAGAGCGGGGATTTTGACCCGTATACCAGCCCCCAAAATAGTGTTTGGTGATGAACTGTTCCAGGGAGGAGAGAGGTGGGGCACAGTGTGGGTTGGTTGAAGGATCCCTTCTGGAAAGTCTGTCCTCCGTGCAGAATCAGTGTGTGCTATAGAAGAAGCTGCTGGGACTCCCTCTTGGCTGAGTACATAGTATAACTAAGTAGCTTGGAGTTAGCAGATAGTCTCAGTAGTAGCTAAGCAATAGAATCACCTTGTAGGACTTGATCAAAATGTTGATTCAACAAGTCTGGTCTGATACCTGCATATTTAAATAGTTCAGAAGGCAATTCTGATGAAAACCAGAAGTAAAGAACCATTTCCCAACTGCATTTTTTCCCTTTTTGTTAAGAACTGGGAAAGAAGGCGGGGGGGGGGGGGCCGGCGGGGGCAAGAGGTAGGGGCTATGTGCTAGTGAAAGAATGGAGTGTCAAAATGATTTTTTTCATGCTCTGTTTTGATTAATTGGTAGTGGCTTACATGCCAGCCTGCTATGTCAGCATTAATCACTGGAGCAGTCAGATTTAGAAGTTTCTAGCAGAGAAACTTCTAGACACATCTGAACTAGGAACAGGGCCTGCTGTAAAGATTGTGACCCTTTGAGCTTGACTGAACAACTCCTTAGGGTATGTTTTGTGTGAGGGGAGGGAGAAAAGGGGGTAGGGAGGGTGAGACCCTAGAAGGAACAGTATCAATGTTTCTACCACCCACCTTGGATGTTTTTACGAAGTTGTGGGCCATTTACCTTCGTGTCATTTAAAGTAGTAGCTACTGCATTATTACTATAGGGTCAACAGGTGTCTCCATCGAGAACTTCCCAAAGGCAGCCCACAATGTTTTCCACAGGCAACCATTTTTAACTTGGCCTGTCATTTCAAGGAGCATCTGGGATGGCAGAGGCGCTGCTTTTTGATGCGTGTACCAAGAGACAGCTGACTCAATGGGAGTAACTATTATAATCTCCATTTCATGGTTCTGTTGCTGAATCCAATAGGTATTTTGAGAGGCTGATTTAGAGTGCAACAGAGTGCAATGGTCAGCTCTCTGACTCTATTTTGCTCAAGTCAGCTGTGTTCTTGCATACAGACATTCTCATCATTGGAGGAATTCTCCTTGAGGTGTGAGTTTTTACAAAAACAGCCCCTTGCTGGAAGGTGCCTCTCCAGAGGAGATAGGGGATATGTGTACAAAAATAATGATAATTTATCAAAGACTTGCAGGAGCCTCGAAACTGGACTCACATTAGCTGGGGTCTTCCTCAGACCCCTGCTGGTACCCAGATATCTGCAGTCATCAATCATCTCTTGCCCCTCCCACTTCCCCTTCTCTTGACATAAAAGAAGCCTGAATGCTGTACTTTCTTAAGATAGATTTGAGAACCTGCTAGGGTTCCCATCTTCTTGATTAGCACCTCCTCCATCAATAAACCTTTCCTTACTTCAAACTCTGATATTTTGAGTTTGGGCAGTCAAAGTGCTGAGCACTCAGACTCTGAACCAGTCGTGAGGACTGCAAGGCGGCTGAATGAGAGATTAGGGAGAAAACATGACAACCATAATATCACTTTATAGAGCATACCTGTTCCTTAGATCATCTACCATGCTCTTATTAGTATCAGAATAAATTATTTCTTCAGGCTGAAATACAAACAACTGAAAATTAGAAAAAATTCTAGGGGGATTGCTAAGTATAATGAGGAGGAACCCAAACCTGCCTCATGTGGTAAAACCACTGAATCACAGAGGCACAAAGATAAAACACAGATAACAGAGTTTTCTCTGATTTTAAAACTACTTTGCCAGAGCATGGGAGCGGGGATGAATTTACAAAAGATATTTTTCATGGGTTAGACAAATCTGCTGCCACCAATTCATGTATTCAAACAAGCATTTGACATGCTTTTTGATTCTCCCAGATAATCTTTGGCAGCTGCATAGGTCTCTTCTACTTACTAACTATGACCTTGGTTGAAGTTACTTAACCTCTCTGAGTCTCAGTTACCACATCTTAAGAGAGTGACAGTAATATTACCTACTTCTTTGGGGTTTCATGAAATTTTTAAAATAAAGTAGTACACATAAAACCTGGCACATATTGCTCAGTAAACAACAACTATTACTATTGTCATTATGTCTTCTAACATAGTTTATCATCTTTACTCTTTCGAGTACTTGTTTCTTTCAGCAGCAGGAGCCAGGTTTTTGCATTTTCATGCACACACACAGACACACATACAGAGTCCATTTCATTCTCCCCTGTCCCCAAGCCCTTGCTCCAGCACCCCACCGACAGAGAGCAATGTCCTACCACATTTCCCCCACCAGCAGGATTTGCTGGGAGGAAGGGAAGAGTTCTCAAGTTCACTGCTACCCCAACCCAGACCTCCTTGCAGGGCTCACATAGACAAGAGTGAGGGTCTGAATTTATAGCTTTTACTTTGGATATATCTGAGCTGAGAAATGGAGGCAGATGGAGAGACAGGAATAGATGTTTCTCCCTCATGAGTGGAATGAGGGTTGTGATTTAAAAAGAAGGCAACACTTGTTAGGCCTCTCGATCACAGAAATTTCAGGAGTGGTCTGAGAAGGCTCAGTCTGTCAGATGATGATCTAAACCAGAAGTTCCCAAAGTGTGGCCTGGAAACTTGTTAGAGATTCAGATTATCTACCCCCACCTCAGACTCACTAAATCAGAAACTCTGAAGGTAAGGCCCAGAAATTTCTGTTTCGGCAAGCCCTCTAGGTAGTTCTGATGCGTGCCATGGTTGGAGAACCACTAGATTAGGAAATAGGGTCAGGACTGGGAGTTTCCCACAACAGAACACAGCAGGAGATGGGAGATACTGAAGGAAGGCAGTATGAAATCCAACACTATCTTGCAGGGGCGACCAACTATTACAGGCAGGACAGGTAGACTAGACTGAATTCCCTGACTCTGTCACCAACCACTATCTGCCCCCTCCAGACCATGTCCCTTCCCCATCCCTGCCTCTCTCTTTCCCAACTGCTCAATCCAGGCAACTCTTGTGAATTACCTAGGCCCCCTTCAGGCCTGAGAAAGAGGTCTGGGTTACACCTGACTTGATAAATTTATGGAGTATTAATACACTTCCTTTTTTTCTGGCAAAGACCCCTTTCTTTAAGGGAATTCATAGCCTTTAACACTTTAAAAGAGGTGATCCAAGATGGTGGTGGAGTAGGTAGAACTACACTAACCTCCTTCCAGGACCAAACTGGAATTACAACTAAATCATAGAAAAATTATCCTGAAAAACCAACTAAAGATTAGCTGGAGAGAAATCTTATAATCAAGGACTTACAAAGGAAACCACACTACCACACTGAGACTGGTAGGAAGTGTGGAGGCACAGGAGGGCTGGCTGGGTTCCCACAGGCAGCCTCTGAAATTCAGGAGGGATATTTCAGTGGCTGGGGATTCCCACTGAGAAATGTGGGGTCCAAAACCCAAGCCAGGTTCCCCAGCTTAGAGCATCAGAACCAGGAAAGATGCCCACATAACATCCAGCTGTGAAAAGCAGCGAAGTTTTTGTCTGCCAGGGAGAGATAGCTGGAGATGCATGAAATTTCATTTGCAGCCACTTACCCTGGGCTCTGGAGAAGGGCAGACAGAGCACACTGGAGCCACGGGAGGAGAGTCTGAGGTTGACGGCTCCAGTGAAGGAGCTGAAGGGCCAGCTGCCAGGATCCCTGTGCTAAGTCATTCCTCGTACTGCAGAAGCCGTCATTCTCAGGCAGAGCACTCTCCTCCACGCAGTATCATCCTTGGGGTGAGCAACAACCCCACCCACAAGAATCCCTCTTGCCCCATCCTGTACAGCTTAAACCCTGCCAAGGAGTACAGCCAGAGACTTTTTCAGCAATTAAGCCTAACAGTCTGCAAACAGAGGCAGATCTCTGGGTGCCCTGAGACTTTAGTTGAACAGCCCCCAGGCCTGGTGCTGATAAATGCCAGCCTAGGTGCACAGCGTGGTGTTTCAGCACACACCCAGGCTCAGCAGAAGTAACCACAAGCTGATAGGTCCAGATTGCCCAAGGCCAGTCACAGGCAGCATCTGATGTAGTCTTTGCAGATCTACCTAATACATGGAAACAAACAAAAAGAGGCAGTCAAAATGGGAAGAAAAAGAAACAGGCCCCAAGTGAAAGTAAAAGAGAATTCTCCAGAAGAAGAGCTAAATGATATGGAGGCAAGCAATTTATCAGATATAGAGTTCAAAGTAATGATTAAAGGGATGTTCAACAGCATAAAAAAAGACATAGAAACCATAAAAAAGGTCTAGTCAGAAATAAAGAATGCAATACCCAAAATAAATAATATACTGGAAGGAACACACAGTAGATTAGAGGAAGCGGAGGATCAAGTCAGCAATTTAGAAGACAAGGTATAATAGAAAAAACACCAAATCAGAGCAATATAAAGAAAAAAGAATTTAAAAAGTGAGGATAGTTTAAGGGACCTTTGGGACAACATGAAGCATAACATCTGAGTCACAGGGATACCAGAAGGGGAAGAGAGAGAGCAAGGGATCAAGAACCTGTTTGAAGAAATACAGACTGAAAACTTCCATAACCTGGTGAAGGAAAAAGACACACGATCCAGGAAGTGCACAGAGACCCAAACAAGATGGACCCAAAGAAGCCCACACCAAGACACATCATAATTAAAATGGCAAAACTTAAAGACAAGGAGAGAATCTTAAAAGCCCCAAGAGAAAAGCAGGTAGTTATGTAGAAGTGAGCTCCCATAAGACTGTCATCTGATTTCTGAACAAAAACACTTCAGGCCAGAAGGGCATGGCATGAAATATTCAAAGTGATGAAAAGCAAGTACCTACAATTGAAGCTACTTTACCCAGCAAGGCTATCATTTAAAAATTGAAGAAGAAATAAAGAGTTTCCCAAACCCTCTCCCCCCACCTAAAATACACTAAAGGAGTTTGTTACCACCAAACCAGTATTGTAAGAAATTTTTTTAATTAATTAATTAATTTATTTTTAGAGAGGGAAGGGAGGGAGAAAGAGAGAGAGAGAGAGAGAAACATCAATGTGCAGTTGCTGGGGGACATGGCCTGCAACCCAGGCATGTGCCCTGACTGGGAATTGAACCTGTGATGTCTGGTTTGCAGCCCGCACTCAATCCACTGAGCCACACCAGCCAGGGTGAGTATTGTAAGAAATTTTAAAGGGCTTGCTTGAAGAAGAAGGAGAAAAAGAAAAAAAGTTGAGGAAAATAGTTAAAAAATAAAATGGGAATAAATACATATCTATTAATAATCACTTTAAATGTAAATGGCTTAAATGCCCCAATCAAAAGACAAAGGGTGGCTGAATGGATAAGAAAAAAAGATCCATTTATATGCTGTCTTCAAGAGATCAGCCTCAAAATGAAAGACACACACAGACTAAAAGAAAAGGGATGGAAAAAGATATTTCATGCACATGGAAAGGAAAAAACCTGGGGTAGCAATACTTATAGTCAACAAAATAGGCTTTAAAGCCAAGGTTATAGTAAGAGACAAAGAAGGACACTACATAATGATAAAGGGAAAAATCCAACATGAGAATATAACCCTAGCAATCATTTATACACCTAACATAGGAGCTCTGGAGAGTGTAGAGCAGATCTTGATGCACACAAAGGGAAAGGCTGACAGAAATACAGCCATGGTAGAGGATTTTAACACCCCATTGCTTCCAGACAGAACATCAACAAGGAGACAGCAGCCTTAATGACACATAAGATCACATGGAGCTCATTTCACCCCAAAGCAGCAAAAAAAAATTCCTTTCAAGTGCACATGGAGCATTTTCTAGGATAGACCACATGTTAGGACACAAAACAAGTCTCAATAAATTTAAGAAAATTGAAATCATATCAAGTATCTTCTCTGACCATAATGCCACAAAACTAAAAATCAATCACAAGAAGAAGACTGAAAAATCCCCAAAGACATAGAAGCTGAATAACATGTTATTAAACAATGAATGGGTAAATAATGAGATGAAAGAAGAAATCAAAAGGTACCTTGAAACAAATGACAATGAGAACACAATGACCTAAAATCTGTGGGACTTTGGGAGAGCAGTCCTAACAGGGAAATTCATAGCATTACAGGCCTATCTCAAGAAACAAGAAAAATCTCAGATAAACAATCTAACTTAACATTTAAATGAGCTTGAAAAATAACAACAAACAAAGCCCAAAAATGAGTAGGAGGGAAGAAATAATAAAGATCAGGGCAGAAATAAATGAAATAGAGTCTAAAAAAATACAAAAGGTCAATGAATCCAAGAGCTAGTTCTTTGAAAAGATAAATAAGATTGACAAACCTTTAACTAGACTCATCAAGAAAAAAAGAGAAAGAGCCCAAGTAAATAAAATCAGAAAGTAAAGAGGAGAATTAACAATTGACACCAAAGGAATATAAAGGATTGTAAGGAAGTATTATGAACAAGTATGTCCCAACAAATTGGAGAAGCTGAACAAACTGAAACTTTCTAGAAACATATAAATTCCCAAAACTAAGAAAGGAAGAACCAGAGAATCTAACTGGACAGATTACAAGTAGTAAAATTGAAGCAGTAAAAAAAAAAACCAAAACCCAAAAAACCTCCCAACAAACAAGAGCCCTGGACCAGATGGCTTCACAGGTGAATTTTACCAAAGATTCTAAAAAGAACCAACACCTCTCCTTCTCAAGCTATTTCAAAAAATTCAAGAGGAAGGAAGACTCCCAAGCTCATTTTACAACGCCAGCATCATACTTACTCCAAAATCAGATAAAAATACTACAAAGGAAGAAAATTATAGGCCAATATCCCTGATGAACATAGATGCTAAAATCCTCAACAAAATATTAGCAAAGCAAAAGTAATATATGAAAAGATCATATACCATGATCAAGTGGGATTTATGCTGGGGATGCAAAGTTGGTACAATATCCTCAAATCAATAAACATGATATACCACATAAACAAAATGAAGAATAAAAGCCACATGAGCATATCAATAGATGCAGAAAAAGCATCTGATAAAATTTAGCACCCATTTATGATAAAATCAGCAAAGTGGGAATAGAGAGAATATACTTAAATATAATAAAGGTTGTATATGACAAAACCATAGCCAACATCATACTCAGTAGGAAAAAACTAAAAGCATTCCCCTTAAGATTGGGAACAAGACAGGAATGTCCACTTTCACCTCTCTTATTCAAAATAGTACTGGAAGTCCTAGTCACAGCAATCAGACAAGAAGAAGAAATAAAAGGCACTGAAAAGGAAGAAGTAAAACTGTCATTATTTGCAGATGATATGATACTATACATAGAAAGCCCTGAAGATTCCACCAAGAAACTACTAGAACTGATAAATTAATTTAGTAAAGTAGCAGGATTCAAAATTAATATCCAGAAACCAGTTGCATTTTTATATGCCAATAATGAGATATTCGAATGGGAAATTAAGAAAACAATCACATTCACAATTGCTTGAAAAAGAATAAAATACCTAGGAATTTTATTCCTAGAATGTAAGAGACCTATACTTGGAAAATTATAAGACACTGAAGAAAGAAACTGAAGAAGACACAAATAAATGGAATCATATACCATGTTCATAGATAGGAAGAATTAACATCATTAAAATGTCCATACTACCCAAAGCAATCTATAGATTCAATGCAATTCATGTAAAGATACTAGTGGTATACTTCACAGAACTAGAACAAATATTCCAAAAACTTAAATGGAAACACAAAAGACCACGAATAGCATCAGTGACCTTGAGAAAGAAACAAAATTTGAGGAATCATGCTACCTAATATCAAACTATACTATAAGGCCACAGTAATCAAAACAGCATGGAACCGGCATAAGAACAGATATGTAGATCAGTGTGGTAATCTTGGGCATTGCTTGTGGCAATATTTTTTTCTGATATATCTCTTCTAGGGAAATAAAAGAAAAAATAAACAAATGGGACTACACCAAACTAAAAAGATTTTGCACAGTAAAGGAGAAACCATCAACAAAATGAAAATACAACCCACTGAATGTGAGAACATATTCACCAATGATACATCTGATAAGGGGTTAATATCCAAATTTTATAAAGTATTATAAAACTTAACACCCAAAACCCCAAACAATCCAATTAAAAAATGGGCCAAGGACCTGAATAGACACTTCTCTGAAGAGGGCATGCGGAAGGCCAATAGATACATGAAAAGATGTTCATCACCTCTAATCATCAGAGTGCAAATTAAAGTCACCATGAGATATTACTTCTCACCTGTCAGAATGGCTATTCTCAAAAAATCAACAAACAAGAGCTGTTGAGGACGTGGAGAAAGGGGAACCCTTCTGCACTGTTGCTGGGAATGCAGACTGGTGCAGTTACTGTGGGACACAGTATGGAGTTACCTCAAAAAATTAAAAATGGAACTGCCTTTCAACCCAGTAATTCCACTTCTGGGAATTTATCTGAGGAAACCTGAAATGATAATTGAAAGAACATAAGCACCCCTATGTTTATTGTAGCATTATTTACAGTAGCCAAGATTTGGGAGCAGGCCAAGTGCCCATGAATAGATGGGTGGATAAAACAGCTATGGTACAATGGAATACTACTTGGCGGCAAAGAAGAAGAAAATTTTGTAACAGCATGGATGGACCTGGAGAACATTATGCTAAGTGAAATAAGCCAGTCAGAGAAAGACAAATACCATATGATTTCACTCATGTAGAATCTAATGAACAAACTGAATTGACAAGCAAAATAGAATCAGACTCATAGAGAGCAGGCTGACAGCTCTGGGGGGTATGGGGAGGTATTAAGCAAAAAAGAGAAAGAACTCATGGACAAGGACAACGGTGTGGTGATTGTGGGTGGGGGGAGGTAGGTAGGAGGAGGTGGAAGAGAGTATAAGGGAGATAAATAGTAATGGAAAAATACAATAAAAAAGAAACTATTAAAAAATAAAAATAAAAAACTTAAAGAGAATTTCCCTGTTCACTCATCTCTGAATACACACATTCTCATTATGCACACTCAAATTTGTATTCTCAACTGTGATAACAGAAACATTGTTCACTATAGAGAGTGGTTATTATGGTATATGTTTGTCAAGGCAGAAGATCAAGGGCCATTCATTAACCTACCAGAAAAAAAATCAGTAAAGATACAAGTCAGAGGCAACTATGAGTTTTACATTTATAGATTCTACTTGGGAAAAGGTTTGGAGTCCACCCTCTGCCAGAGCGGCTTTCAAACACACAATTTTGATCATGGCCGCCCTAACCTTGGTAATGTTAGTTGTTGACTGCCCTGAGGACAAAGGCCCAAATCCTTACCAGGGCTCTGCTCGTCCCTGAGCTCATCTTGCTCACACCCTGACAGCAGCAAAGCTGGCCTTTGAGCTGCTTGACAGACAACTCCTTGCTACTGCCCATCTTTATGCCCACTGGTCCCGCTCTCTGCTGGGACCATTCTCATTTCTCATTTTATTTTAGGCCAGCTCCTGCTCACCCCTCCTCACTGTGCTGGTCATAACTTTTTTCCAGGAAGCCCCCGCAGCTCTCCTTCCCGTCAGGTCCTCCAGCTACGTGCCCCCAAAGCGCATTCATTACTGCTCTGACAGCACTTGTCACTCTGCACTGGAAGTGCTTGTTTCCTGCTCTTTCTTCCTCCAGAACACACGTCCCAAGGACACTGAGACATGCATTTTTTCCTTGTGGCACCTTTACCTAACATAGTGCTGGCTCACAGTGGGCACTCCATAAACATTAGCTGCAGGAATAGAAGAATGATTAATAGTAAACAACAAACCTCATTTCTAAACATATCATTCTCTCTCTAGAAGAAGCAATGTTTCACTCATAGCTTTGGGACGGGACGAGCAAGATATGGCCTGTGGGTGCTGTAAATGTGGTTTGCGCAAGAGAGATAAGCACATTTCCCTTCTTTAAAACAATTTTACAAACAAGAAATATATATATTTATACACAAATATATATTTGTATATTATATGTATATATTTATATAATATATAATACTTATATATAAATATATTAATATTTATATATTAGGCATATACTATATAAAATACACATATATAAAGCATATAAATATATGCTTGCAGCTGCATGGAGAATGTTTAGAAGGATGCACAGCATGGTTACTTTTTAGAGAGTAGAGATGTGGAAGAGGAGAGAAACTCTTCACTTTATATGTTTTGGTACTGTCTAATCTTTCCCCCCTAACCACCATGCATTCTTTGTGATATTGTAAACTGCCTCAAATATACAGACAAGCAAAGAAAATCATGTAATATACATCTACCCAACATAACTACCACCTAGCTATAGCTAATCTTTGCATTCTTTCATATTTTATTTTATTTTTAATATATTTTATTGATCATGCTATTACAGTTGTCCCATTTCCCTCTCTTCATTCCCCTCCACCCTGCACACCCTCTCCTGCCCACATTCCCCCCCTTTTAGTTCATGTCCATGTGTCATAGAAGTTCTTGCCTTCTACATTTCCCATTCTATTCTTGCCCTCCTCCTGTCTATTTTCTACCTACCATCTATGCTACTTATTCTCCATACCTTTTCCCCCTCT
>PVIA01016434.1:0-18954 GCA_004024845.1 Tonatia bakeri | reverse complement strand
TCATGGGGAGGGCTGGGTAGAGCTGAGAAGGGAATCGAATGTTGCCTTTGAAATTACAAGTTCTTCGCATTGACGTCTGATATCAAGTCTTGAAAATGAAAGTTTTTCATTACAAGTTTTGGAGTTTTGGAGAGAAGTTTTGAGTACCAAAAGAATAAGGCCTTGAGTGGGGTGCTCACAGCATGCAGAGAACAGAGAAAAGAAGACATGATTACAGAAGTCTACTCTTCCCACCCAAAGAGATCAAGTTCAATCAGCTGATGTGAACAGAAGCTAAAAGTGCTGACCAGTGTACAAACCCCGTGCTGTAACCTCTGCACTGCATGCTGTAGGATTCACAAAGCAGAAGGCGCTTGCTTCCCCATACCTGGTGCAGCTCAGTGAGGCAGCGAATTAGAAAAGCAGTCTTCTACATCAAGGCATCTGCAGGGCTGCAAAAGCAATCGTGAAATATAAAATGGCACACACAGCTGCTGTGAAAAAAAGTTCACAGCTCTATATGTGGCCCAGCAATTCCTCTCTAGATATATACCCCAAAAGAAATGAAATATGTGTACATGCATTTTCATAGCAGCGCAACTCACAAATGAAAAGTGGAAACAACCCACATGTCAGTCAAACAAAATATGGTATATCCATACATTGCTTATGATTCATCTATAAAAAAAGTGAATTATTGATACATGGTTCAACGTGACGAGCCTCTAAAACCTTATGCTTAGTGAGCAAAGCTAGACACAAACATCACATGTATGATTGCAGTTGTATGAAGCACCCCACGTGGATAAGTTCATAGAGACAGAATAAAGACTGGGGATCGCCAGGAGCTAGGGAGGGGTGAATTGGGAGTGACTGCTTACAGTGACAGGGTTGGTTTCCTTTTGGGGAGAGGAAAATATCTTGGAACTAGACAGGTGACAGTTGTACAACTTTGCCAATGTATTAAATGCCACTTAATTGTACACTTTAAAATGGTTAATGGTTAAATTTATGTTATGTAAATTTTACCTCAATTAAAAAAAGTGGTGGTGCGATGTCTCCAGGCACAGGGAGCCTGAGACATTCCTAGAAGACCCTGGAGAATAGTAAACATTTTTGTGATCTAAGAATAGCTCAGAATTAGCTGAGAGCAGGCTCTGTGGTCAGGGAGAGAGTGACCTTCCTGGGCAGGACTTCAGAGTGCGGTGAGGAATTTGAGGTTTCAGCCCCAGATGTACAGGAATAGGTAGCCACAGGCAAAGACTAGTGAGGGTTGTCTGTGTCAGCAGAGGCCAGCAGGTGGATGAGGTGGCCACAAGCCCACCCCCTTTGTCAGGCTGTGGAAGCATCCAAACTTAGGTCACCTCTCTCAGGAGAAATGGAGGGAGAGGAATCTCAGTGGAGCACATTAAATACTGAGCTGACCAAGGTTAATTCATAAAGTGACCTCTTGCAATTCTCAAACTGACTTCGTCTTCTTTGAAATGCCTACAGTGAAATGGCAAACTGGGCTGGAAGTTACGTGTCCAATTGAATTATAGAAAAACTAAATTGCATTTTATTGGACATCAAAGTCAGTCACTGTGGAATATGAATTTGTTATAAATCTTCCAGATGTGCTCACTTTTTAGTGTTTCCAAGGGTGTCTCGCATGTCTAAGCTTCCTCTGGCTGATGACAAACAATGGAATGAGGAGCTCCTTTGTCCAGAAAAAAGGGTTTATCAGACCTTTTATTCTGTAGATTAGAAAGGAGAGGCTCCTGGGTCTTCAATGAGGCTGAGGGAAGGGAGGAGAGTTGAGGTTTGAGTTGGGAGGTAGTGGGAAAGGAAGCTCGTGATGACTCAGCGCTTTGGCCAGCTGGATGGCAGACTAGGATATAGAGGTTAAAAAGAGAAAATCGGCTGCAAGCTGGCAGTGCCAGTGACTGTCCCAGACTGTAAGTCACATTACACCTACATCCATAGGTCTCCTTTGGATGACAAACAAACAAACAAAAAACACAGGCCATCTGGCCTCCCTGGCTGTAGTTTGCTGACACTGGTTCTAGAGTTATACTTCTTCAGGGTGGGATCACATTTTATTTTGTTCTGCGTCCTGGACATCGTCACTGCAAGGATGCTCAGAACATATAACTGAATTACACTGAGCACTGTATGTCAGGGCTGACTGGTTCTAACTTATCCTGCCTCCTCAAATCTTTTGCACCTCTAACAACCCTATTACACACACACACACACACATGTATGTGCATATATATACATATATATATTCATATACATATATTTTGTCACATTATGTTTTAGTTTGCTAAGCCAGTCCCTTCAAGTCCAGTTGCTTCTCCATCAGCATGACACTTTCAGTTGAAGGATCTACAACCAAATCAGCAACAAGTAACTAACATTCTTTTCTTCCTTCCTTTCTTTCTTCCTTCCTTCCTTCCTTCCTTCCTTCCTTCCTTCCTTCCTTCCTTCCTTCCTTTCTTTCTTTCTTTCTTTCTTTCTTTCTTTCTTTCTTTCTTTCTTTCTTTCTTTCTTTCCTTCTCTCTCTCCTCCCCACCCCTCTTTCCCTTCCTTCTTTCCTCCCTTCCTCCCTCCCTCCCTTCTTTTAAAGAGATTATAGAAGCTAGCACACGGCTGCCTATTGTCAACTGGGGAAAGTTCACTGTAGCATGGCCAGTGATGGGGAACAAATTAGTGCCAAGAGGGATTCTTGGTGAAAACCTCCTCTCACCCCCAACTCCAAGTTATAAAACTTGGTTGCAGCCAGGAATCTGGTTCTTAAATAGACTATACATTTTACTTCTTTCTCAGTATTTAACAGCGTATTTTAAAATATAATTTTTTAAATGGAGATATACTGGCTTTGCCTCAGGAATCCAGTCCCTCTACGACTCAAACAAAACTATGATTTTTGGACTTACAGGCAACTACTTCCTCTCCAATTACCATTGCATCACCAGATATCTTTGGACACTTTCCCATCACCTGAGAAGTAGTCACCTGTCACCTTGATGTGGTGAGAAGAAATAAAGAGGAACAGTGTCATGGAACTGGAGTCTCATTAAAAATTTATGCATGACTCCTGAACAAAATATGGTCACACAGGCTGTAAAACCCTCAGACCATTTTTAGCAATACTCTGCATTACGGATTGAAGCAAAGGAGTGAAAACAAAATATACACCTATAAAAGCAGGCTCTGGCTGATGAGGGATTGATTAGTCAGTAGGTAAAACCATAGTGCAGCCAGAAGTACTTGCTGCCCTTCCTTGTAGCTGGTTTGAGGCTCTCTCTCTTTCCGGCCCATCTGCACTGGTTTACAGCAGTCTTGCATACTTACAGAGTGAGAGCATGCTGCTCGTTGCTGCAAACAGCTCCCGTAAATGTCGGAGCCAAGTGTGTCTAAACATTACAGCATATTAAACACCTTTAAGCATGATCCATAACCTTGTAATTGGTACCAAAATAATAAGACTTGTGTTTTAAATGGGAATTTGACTCTGTGATTGCTGTTGTCAATCTGTTCCATTAGAACACAGCTGGGAAAGTGGGTCATGAGAAAAGAATGGATGTGATTGAGGCATAGAACCCTGAACTCAGACCTTAAAGATCATTTGGACTAATGCCCATCTTTGATTCACGGGGAAACAAGGCCAAGTGGGCTCTATGGCTTACTCAAGGATTCCTGACTTCTTTTTTCACGCTCTTTCCATTTAACACAATGATTTTCTATACAAAAAAAAAATGTTGTATAGGTTTAAATAACAGTTGTATTAGCTTGGATATTGCACAAGTTGAGTTTGAAATGTATATCTGCTGATACAGGAACAGGATAAAATATATATGGCTTTGTTTTTGATGAGCATCACTAAAAGTTTCTTCTTTTGAAATAAATCCTTCTGAATCTATTTCAGGTTCCCAAATCTTCACTATTAGAATGATCCCTTTAACCATGATCTCTGCAAGCCTTGGCTAAGACCTAATATGTTATTAAGAGAAATTGTGAAGTATTGGAATGAACGAATGCCTTAGAGTAGACATGAGTGATTTACTTTCTGGCCTTGGTGCTTGTTGGATTTATGACTTTGAGCAAGATACTAACACCACTCACCATGCAGAACCCACTCTGTACCAGCTTCCTCTTTTGGAAAATGAACCAACCCAAAGGGCTGTGAAGATTACTTGAAATAAAGTTAGCACCCTAATGTTTTCTACATAGCAAACATTTACCTATTATGATAAATATTGATAAATATAAAATGAGTGTATTATTATATTTACAATTATCACATGTGTACTCTAAAGGTACTGCTGATGGGGACACCTGCCCATCAAGAGCACACCAAGATAAACGCTACAATCTTTAGATTACATTGCCTAATGATTGACAACAATCAGAACATATGATGTTCTAATGCTGATATTTATTTGGGGAAATAAGGTTCTGATTTAAGAGTGTCATGTCAATAAGAGTTGGTAATTAAAAACCTGAAAGTTTTTGTTTTGTTTTGTCTTTTAATCTCCATTTAGGCTTATAATTGAAAAATGCTTTCAAGATTCTTATTATTCTGGCCAGCAAACACATACAAGAGAAAATGGATGCATGTTTTTTTCAACACCTGTTTTTGTTAAGGAGAAGGAAACAAAAGAATGCTTTCAAAATATTTATCATGCAAGTTCCACAAGCATTACATATGTTATTCTGTTTAATCTTCAAACCCAAAGAGGTAGATAATATAGTTCCTGCTTGGGACATGGTGCAAGAACTTCTCCAAGATTTTAACTTCAGGAAAAAAAAGATATTTCTCTTAGAATTAAACTTCAAATGAATACATAAACTTCAAATGAAGGAGGTATGAATACATACCTCCTTGCCATGCTCAGGCTTCATGCATATGAATGATAATAATAATATTAAATGTTAACAGAAAAAGATAAAATAGTTTTAAGGCCAGTAAAAGACAAAATCATGTTAATATCATGAACATTTTTTCTGAAAAATAGTGTGATTGGGTAGGGGTGCAGATCAGCCATAGAGGCTCAGAAAAAATGGGGGCCACCAAGATAAACAAGAGTTATCAAGAAAAGGAGAAGCTTGGTCAATGGACTTTGGCCAGTCTCATTCCATTGTCAGGTATTCCATCTTGTGAACACGTGCACCCAAGGCTATATTAGCTTGATTCCATTAAACATCCAACCAGTTTTTCTTTTTCTGGTTTCATGCTCAACAAACCAGCCCTTGGCTGTAATTTGACTTCCCACGTAGGTTTGCCTACAGGAAAAGAAAGTTGCTGATCATGCAGCTGTGAGGACTCTGGTCCAAGTCTTATTTATCTTGGGAAATTAATAAAATGGTTTCCTGATTTTATATGTTAGTCTTGAGATTGGTTAATATAAATAGATCTGCCTGACATAATAGGGTTTCTGAATCTACCAAGGCCTAAATCTGGGATGGTGGGGTGTTTATCTGGTAGTCCACAGCAACCTATGAGATCTCATTAAAATTAAATATTCTACCTGCTCTATTTAAGAACTATTTTATGAGACCACCTATCTGCCAATAACAATGATACATTTTAGATAAAACATAAACTCTCTGAAAGTGTTGTAGAACAATCCAATGGTGGTAGAAACTAAAAGACACATGAAATAAGAAAACAAGGAAGAAAACCAGGTGAACTAAATGTCTAAGTGTCTTTCCCTCTGAGAGCATTCCCTACTTCTCAGTTGCATACAGAGAAATGGAATACAATAAGAAAGTGATAGTTTTATAGACCAAAAGTACACACACACACACACAAAATAGGATCCAGAGTTCAGGGTTGCCACAGCTCTTAGAAATGGAAGAAAAAAATCACAAAAGTTGGGAAATATAGAATGGGGAGCCGTAAAATTTGCATAAGGATTCCCCTTACTGACTCTTAATCAATTCAATTTAGGACAATAACCCCAAGGAACCCATCAGGAGTTATAAAATTAAATAACTCAACTGAGATTTTGACAACTTCTTGGTGCTAGAGTGAGTTTGGAGTTGAAATCCTGCCAAGTATAGAGAATTCATAAATGCAGTGGGTTTCTTAATAAAACCCAAAAAGGACCACGCATTAGGAATAGGGACCATACCCCAAGACTAATGACTATGCTGTAAATAGCAGTCAGCAAACTATGACCTATGGGCCAAATCTGTCCAAGTGAGACTCAAATCTTGCCATGCTCAGTCATACATGCATTACTTATGGCAACTTTCACACTATAATTGCAGAGTTGAGATCAGCAAAAGAGACCCATTTGGTTCATGAAGCATAAAGTATTTATTATATTCTCTACAGAAATAGTTTTCTGGCCCCTTCTTAAAAAATAAGGACAAAACTAAAACAGGCCTGTCTTAATGAAGCTTTAAAACAAACTTTTAAATTAGTTTAACCTGCTGGTTTCTACCCTCCTGTCAGTACAAAGCTAAACAGCATTTAGAGGAAAATAACACAACCCAGGGTCTCTACACCATATTATACTCAATATCCAGTAAGCAAAAAGAAATTACTAGATATGTATAGAATATGGGAAATATGATCCATAATCAAAGGAAGTGACAAATAGAAAACTTTATAGATGGTTGAGATACTAGAATGAGCAGATAAAAACTTACAGTAGTTATTATGGATGTATAAATGAATAAAAAATGAATGGAATGGATAAACATGTGAAATTTTAACAAAGAGTCAACCTGGAGTTCTAGAATTAGAAAAACATACAGTAAAACTTCTGATTTCAGCTTTGACATGTGAAGAACTAGAAACTTATCATTTCTATCCTTCTAACAAATAAAAGCCTGACAAACTAAAAACCAATAATTCTTGCTGGACCCATCTGAGCACAGAAGTTGCGCGGTATACCACCACCCAGAAAACTAGAGCAAGAGGCTTATCCAGACAGATGCAGCTGAGACCTGCTTACTCAGTGCAGAAGCTAATAGAGCCACATGCTTCGCGGCTGCAGGCTAAGCATGGAGTAGTCACAGAGAGAAATGCATGGGGACCACATTCTTAGAGTTGGCCCCCAACATTCATGGGCTTTCACTCAATAAATCCCATCAGCTTATCCCAGTGATGATCTGAGAAAGATTTCCTTCATGGTTTTGGCACAGGGAATAAGTAATCTTGTGAAACACACCCTGAGCCTTTTCTATAACAAACACCTTTTCCAGGAAAAGGAATGTTTTTTGAGCCACATCTCAGTTGAGGGTAGGGCATTTTTTCCTGCTCCAACTCTTTCTGACCTTTTTATCTCACCTAAGAAAAACAAAAAATAGAAAATATGGTTAACAGGGGTCAGTGCTTCAAATTTATAGGATGAGAAGACTAGAGCCAAGGAAGAAAGTAGGACACAAAAGGGAGGTAAAGAAAGATATACAACTGGAGAAGACATGATATTTAAGTCCTGGGCCCACTACACACAAACAGGTCCACTGGAACACTGAGATTTAATCATACTATAGAACACCCTGTCTCCTCCACACATTAACTACCATCAGCAGAGCTCCAGTGTAATAATGAGATTGCAGCTGAAAGTATTCTCTCTAGAGAGTACCAGGGAAGCCCAAAGTCAAGGGGAAAGACAAAATGACACTAGAGAAATGTAAAACCTCCTGTACCGATAACCACAACAAATGTCAAGCACAGCTTGACCAAGTTACCATAAACGCTCACAGTAATTCCTAAGTACCTCAGCTCCTATTACCCAATACAACATGTCTGGCTAGCAACAATAAATTAAAATATGTACCAAAAGGCAAGAAAAAACAATCTGAAGAGACAATGTGATCGTCTGAATCAAACTCAGAAATAACATAGATGTTAAAATTATCAAACAGTTTAATCAATCATTAATCATGATTAATATGTTAAGAAATCTAATGGAAAAGTAAATGACATAAAAGAAAAGGTGAGCAATTTAAACAGATGAAAACTCTGTGAAAGGATAAAAAAGAAATGCTAGGAAATCAATATCACTATAACAGAAATAAAAAATGCCTTTGATGTTCTCATTTAAGGCTTAACATAGCCAAGGAAACAATAGATACATGAGCTTGAAGATAGGTCAATACAAACTTCCAAAACTAAAAAGCATAGAAAAGCCAAGAACTGTAGGATAATTTTAAACATCATAAAATATATGTAATTATACTACAATAGCAAAAGAAAAATTTGATGTAATAGTGGCTAAGAAGTTTCCAAAATTAATAACAAATACCAAACATCAGATCCACAAGTTCATAGAACACTGACCAGTATAAATACAATAAAGAAAAAACATGGACTTATCATATTCAAACTATATCAAATCAAAAACAAAGAAAAAATATTGGATAAAAAACAAAAATAAAAATCACGAAGAACTTTCTCACTAGAAATGTAAACAAGGAGAAAATGGAAGGAAATATTTAAAGTGTTGGAGGAAAAACCCTTGACACCCTGGCTGGGTAGTTCAGTTGGTTAGAGCATTGTCCCTATATGCCCAAGGTTGCAGGTTTGATCCCTAATCAGAGCACATACAAGAATCAAACCATGGCCCTGGCTGGTGTATCTCAATGGTTTGATTGCTGACCTGAGAACCAAAGGGTCACCAGTTTGATTCCCAGTCAGGGAACATGCCTGAGTTGTGGGCCAAGCCCCCACCCAGTAGAGGCTGTATAAGAAGTAACCACACACTGATGTTTCTCCCCCTTTCTCCTTCCCTTCCCATCTGTCTAAAAATAAGTAAATAAAACCTAAAAAAAAAGAGAGAGAAAGCCCCTCAAAACCTAGAGTTATAAACTCAGCAAAATTATCTTCTCAGAAAAAAATAGGAAATTAATTTACCTTCTTTACAAAAAGTATTAAAAGAGGTTCTTTTGATTTATGTTTTTTGGTTCTTTTGTCTAAGGTGGAAGGAAAATGGCATACTGTATTTTGCCATGTACAATGTACACCCATGTTTTTGTGCATATTATACACAGTATTATACCCATGGTATGTAATCATTATATCCATGTATAATGAACATCCTTATTTTTCCCTCAAATAATTGGGGGAAAAAAGTGTGCATTATACACGGCAAAATACAGTAGATCAGAAATGTGGATCTACCAAAAGAAAAGAACAGCATTAGAGAAGAAATTAAGGGTAGTAAAAAGAAATCTTGCATTTTCTTATTCTTAATTGATCTAAAAACTGTTTGAAGAAATAAAATTAATAATGTATTAAGTAATTATAGCTTTCAGGTAAGTAAAATGAATGATAACCATATTATAAGAAATGAGGTGAAGGACTTGAGAAAACTCTGTTATATAGTACCTGTACTTCACATGAGGCAGAGCAGTATTATTTAAATGTGGGCTTACATTGGCTAAAAAAATTGTATATTATATTTTTTGCTTTGTTTTGTTTTATAGAGGCCTCTCAGAAAATTAAGACTAGAGCCTTTTCTGGGTATCTACCCCCCAAGTTTGAAAACACTTATTTAGAAAGATATAGGCACATCTATTTTATTGCAACATTATTCACAATGGCCAAGACATGGAAACCACCAAAGTGTGTCTTTTATGATTGGATAAAGAAGATGTGGTACAGATATACAATGGAATACTACTCAGCAATAAAAAGCTGAAATACCACCATATGTGGCAACATGGATGAATCTTGAGAACATCATGCTAAATGAAATAAGTCAGAGAGAAAAAGTTAAGAACCATATGATTTAACATATATGGGATATAAAACTGAAATCAACAAATGAACAAACAAGAAAAACACTCATAGGCATAGAAAACAGTATGTGGTTACCAGGGGGAAGAGGTGTGGGGGAGTAGGAAAGGGTAAAGGGGGTCAAATATATGATGACAGAAGATGACTGTACTTTGAGTAGTGGACATATAATACAGTAGAAAGATTATGGATCATAGAAATCTTTGCTTGAAACCTACACAGTCTTAACTGATATCACCCTAATAAATTTAATAAAAAGAAAAAATGCATATTACAAGCTCTGGGCCAATTATAAAAGGTTGTAAACAGAAGTATAATTTATATAATAAAAGGAGATAAAATGAAATTATATAAAGCATTCTATTAAAACCAGAGAAGGCAGAGAAAGAGATGGAAAAAAGAAATAAAGAACAAGTTAGAAAACTGTTACCAACATGGTAGATGTTAATCCAACTATAATACTATTATAGTAATATATAATTTATAATCAATAATTACTTTAAATATAAATTAAAATTACTTTAAATCTGAATGATCTAAATATACAGTAGTTGTCAATGGAGAGAAAGAAACAAAACCCAACTATTATTGTCTACAAGACACTCACTTTAAATATAAATACTCAAGTCAAAAGTAAAAGAATGGAGAAGATATACAACACAATGCTAACCCTAATCAAACGGAAGCTGCTATATTTATTTCAGACAAAACATACCTTAGAAAAAGAAATACTGTCAGGGATAAAGAGTGCTTCACAGTGATAAAGGGTTTAATTTTCTAAAAAGACATAACCTTCCTTAATGTGTATGAGCATCAAACAAGATTGGGTAAAACTAAAAGCAGAATGGACAACTATTAGATATGATGACACCAACAACATTGTGTCAGCAATTGGAAAACAAAACAGGAAGGACAGTAATGCTGTTGGTTGAACTCAGCAGCATCACCTTGACCTAACTGACTTTACTACAGACTATTTCACTGTACAGCAGCAGAGCGCACATGCTTATCAAGCTCACATCAAACATGTACCAACGCAGACCACATTTTAGACCACAAAACACACCATACAAACATTCAAAAGGAGAAATAATGCAAAATACGTTATTAAACCACAATGAAATTAAACCCAATATCAATGACAAAAATTTTTGGAAAATCCCCAAATATGTAGACATTAAATTTAAAAAAAAACATACTTCTAAATAACCCATGAGTAAAAGATCAAGTGTCAAGAGAAATTTTAAACAATGTTAAGTGCATGAAAGTAAATGTAGAATTTATTAAAATAAGTGGAATACAACAAAGCAATCCTTAGAGAAAAATTTGTAGCATTAAGTGCATGTATTAGAAAAGTAAGATTTAAAATTCATAATCTCAAATTCTACTTTTGAATACTAGAGAAAGAAGAGCAATGAAAGCTTAAAATTAGAAGAAACAAAGAATAAAAATTAGATTAAAAATCAATAAAATTGAAAAAAAGAAAAAATATATACCACCACTAAGCAAGCCCAAAAGCTAATTCTTTGAAAAGATCAAATGAAAAACCTCTAGCCAGACTAACCAAAAAGAAATAAAAAAGAAAAAGATATAAATGATAAATATTAAAAATGAAGAATAGACTATTACTACTGATTTCCTGGACATTAAAAGGATAAACAAATAATGAAGTAATAAGTAATGAAGTAATTAAATACTAAAGTAATAAAATAATACTAAGAATAATTCTTTGGTCAAAATCTGATAAGCTAAATTAAATGCACCAGCTTCATAAAAGACACAAACTACCAAAACTGAGGCACAGAGAAATAGATAACCAGAATAGACCTATACCTATTAAAGAATTTGAACCAAAAATTAATAACTTCTTAAATGAGAAAGCATCCAATTGATATTTAATTCTACCAAAATTTAAAGAGGAAAAGTACTAATTCTCTATTACGTCTTTCAGTAAACAGAATCAGAGAAGAAAATACTTCCTAACTCATTCTATGAGGCTATCCTATCAATTACCCTAATAATAAACCAGATATTAAAATATATTACAAGAAAGAAAAACCACAGAACAATATCTGTTATGAATAAAGGTGCAAACTTTCTCAAGAAAATATTAGCAAGTCAAACTCAACTATGTATAAAATTAATTATATACTACAATCACGTGGGATTTATTCCAGGTGTGAAAGACTCTTTCAATATTAAGAAATCAGTCAATATAATCTACCATATCAACAGGCTTTGAAAGAAAACTATGATCACATTTATTGTCACAGAACAAGTATTTGATAAAATTCAATACCTATCCATAATAGCAAGTCTCTACAAACTAAGAATATAGAAAATCTTTCTCAACTTTACAAAGAATATTGATTTAAAAAACAATAGTTAACATCATACTTAATGGACACTTTCCCAATAAAGTTGGGAAAAATGCAAGTATATCATCTCTTACTAGACATAGTCAACAACATACTAGAATTCTTAGATAGTGCAATATGACAAGAAAAAGAAAGAAAAGTTATGCAGATTAAAAAGAAAAAATAAAACTGACTTTATTCACACACAGTATGATCATCTATATTGAATCCCAAATAATTTACAGAAATGTTTTCTATAACAGATAAGTGACTATAGCAAGGTTGCATGATGTGAAGTTTATAGATAGTCAATTCTCATTGTTCATAGTAATTGTGTTCAATAAAATCATCATTAAGACTGAATTAGCAAACACTGAGCTAGATAGTACTACCTCAATATTCTTTGTTAGTTGGGAGATGCAATACAACAAAAACAGCCACAGCTATAGGCAACTTTGGCATCTTCATTACAATAATGCACCCACTCATGTGTCACATATTGTGCAGAGTTTTTTGGCAAAACATCAAACTACCCAGATGACTCAGTCCCCCCATGGTCCAGATTTTAGGCCCTGAGACTTCTGGCTTTTCCTAACATTAAAATACCTGTGAAAGGGAAGAGATTTCAGACTATTGATGGGATTCAGGGAAATATGATGGGGCAGCTGATGGTGACTGGGAGAACTGTGTGAAGTCCCAAGGAGCCTACTTTGAAGGGGATTGAAATGTCATTGTCCTATGTCCAATGTTTCTTGTATCTTCTTCAATAAATGTCTCTATTTTTCATATTACAAAGCTAGATACCTTCTGGACAGACCTTGTATATACACAATATATAGAGTGAGGTTTCTGCAAGCTTCTGGTTGCATTTTTATCAACTCATCAATATGTAACTTTGTTTTCCATATGTTTCTATTTAAATGACTTAATTTAATAAATATTTCTTACAAAGAGTTAATTGTACGTAGCATTCCTTTGCGAGAAAATACTAGCTGATAGAGTTTGACATTTACTTGACCCTGTACAATATGGTTGCAAATTTCTTTGGCTTTCAGATGAGATCAGGCGCATTCAGGGTAGTATGGCCACAGACTTCTTTGTATTTCAGAATCACAACAACGCTGTCTACTATACTTTTATGTCATTAGCTCATGAATCTAAACATTTAACTATTTTTATATCTTTTCCATAGTTTCATCTCACACTATAGATGTTACTTTAGCACTTCAACAACATTACATGTAGTATAGATGAATTTCCTCTTCCTTTTTTTGTTCTGGATGCACCGTATTGTTGATTGAAAATTAAACTCACAAGCAATAGATGTATACTCATGCCTGAATGAAGTTTAACCTAACACGCTATGAAAACAAGACAGTCAACACTACACTTGTCATTTTGAACAATTAAATCACTAACATAAAGCATGCAAATGCAAAATAAAAGTGATACTAAGTGGACTGCAGAAAAGATACTTGCTTGTAGTACGAGAGCTTAAAGAGGAAGGCCAGGCTTGCCTTGTTCAGCCTCAGCTGGAAATTTGTATTAGCTGAATCAAATATTCGGGCACTCTGCCCATGCCCAGAAATGGCTGTGACAACACTGGGAGTATTGATTTGGGGGTCACACATGGATTTTTGTGAGAAGACAAATTTATAAATACAAAATCTGAAAATGAAAATAATTAACTGTACTAAAGTCAATTGTTTCCTTATATTCTAGCAATTAAAATGGAAATAAAAGTACAATTAAGAACTCCTTCTGCAATACAATGCTTAGGTGTTTATCTAACAAAATATTTATAGAACTATGTGCAGAAAAGTATAAAACACCAATGAAATAAATCAAAGTTCTAAATAAATGGAGAGATGTTTTACATTCATTGTTTGGTTCAGTCAGTATTGTTAAGGGCTTTATTCTTCCCAATTTGACCTACAGATTCACTGCAATTTCAATAAAATTCCCAGGATATTTTAATATAGATAGTAATAAATTTATTCCAAAGTTAATATGGAAAGACAAAAGACCTGTCATCACCAATATAATACTAAATGAGGTGAACAAACTGGAATAATCTCACTCCTCAATTTCAAGATTTTCTATAAAGCTAAAGTAAGAAAGAAAATATGGTATTGCTAAAAGATTAGCCACACAGATCAATAGAGAATAGAGTCCAGAACAGACCCACATGAATACAAACAACTGATTTTTGACAAAGGCATAAAGTCATCCTACTGAAAAAATGATAATCTATTCAACAACTGAAACTTGAACCATATCTGTCCATATGTAAAAGAGCAAACTAACCTAGGCACAGAACTTATGCCTTTACAAAAGTTAGCTTAAAATGAATTATAGGCCTAATTGTAAAATACAAAACTTCTAGAAGAAAGCATAGAAAATTTAGATGACCTTGTATTTGGTGAGGAGTTGTAGATACAATACCAAAATCAAATACCTGAAAAAAATTATGTTGGAACTTAGTAAAATTAAACTATTCTGTTCTGCAAAAGACACTACTAATAGAACAAACAGATAAGTCAAAGACTGTGAGAAAATATTTACAAAATATATATCTTACAAAGGACTCATATCCAAAATACATGAAGAACTCTTAACTCTGAAAAACAGGAAACTAGCAACTAAATTTAAAAATGGGCAGGGGCTATTAATGACAAATCATCAAAGATGATTTACAGATGCCAAACAAGTCTTTGAAAATATGATCAACATTTTTGTCCATGGGGAATGAATGCAAATTAAAATGACAATGAGATGATACTACACACCTATTAAAATAGTTAAAATTTTGAAACAGAACAAAATAAAACAATAATAGTTGCTAGTGAAGATACAGAGCAATAGAAACTCTCATTTATTTCTAATTGTAATGCAAAACGGTAAAGTTACTTTGGAAAATTGTTTGGTAACTTCTTTTTTTTCAATGAGGTATTATTATTGTATTTTTTCCATTACCACTTAGTCCCCATATACCCCCACTCCCCACAATCACCACACTTTTGCCCATGTCCATAAGTCCTTTTTCATTTTTTCTCAATTCCTCCACCCCCTAACCTCCCCCTGGACCTTAGCTGGCATCCTGCACTCTATGTCTGAGTCTGTCTCTATTTTGCTTTTAACCCAGCAATCCCACTTCTGGGAATATATCTGAAGAGACCCAAAACACTAATTTGAAAGAACATAAGCACTCCTATGTTCATTGCAGTGTTATTTACAATTGCTAAGATATGGAAGCAGTCCAAGTGTCCATCAGTAGGTAAGTGGATAAAACATCTTTAGGTTATTTACACAATGGAATAATACTCAGCCATAAAAAAGAAGGAAAATCTATGCTTTGCAAAGCATGAATAGACCTGGAGAAGATTATGCTAAGTGATATAAGCCAGTCAGAGAAAAACAAATACCACATAATTTCACTCACATGTAGTAGCTTCTTACAGAGCTAAACAGACTTACCACATGATCTAGGGCTTCTAGGAATTTATCCAACACTTTTGAAAACTGATGTCTACATAAAACAGCACAGGAATGTTTATAATAGTCTTATTCATAATCACTCAATCTTGAAAGCAATCAAGATGTCTTCAGGTCCTTCAAGATGTCCTAGGGGACATCTTCAATAGGTGTCCTTTAATAGAAAAACAATCTATGGTATATCCAAACACTGGGATCCTATTTAGCAATAAAATGGAAGGAGGTGTCAACTTATGCAAAGACTTAGATGAATCATAAATGCATGTCTCTAAGTTAAACAATCCAATCTGAAGGGCATGATCACATTTATATGCATAGATTCTGGAAAAGCCAAAACTATAGAGGTAGTAAACATATCAGTGGTTGCCAGGGACTTGATGGTAGAAGAGAGAATTTAATAGGTGCAGCACATGCATTTTTGAAAGGTGGTAAAAATATTCTGTATGATATAATGGTGGAAACAAAAACCAATGTGATTTCAAATTTCAGACCTTATAAAACAAAGCATTAAAGCGTTCATATTTTTCAAAAATCATTTAGAGGGTCAAGAGATACCAGGATGAAATATAGAACGTAACAAAAGAATGTAACTGCATTACAAATATATGAAACAACTTTCCTAAAAAGGTGATAAATTCTTCATATGAGTGGGATTATAACAATAAAGACAAAATGAATCACATATAAATATGACATTTATGTATAAAAACATAAATACCAATATACTAGATGAGCATAGAGCATCTTGTAGTAAAAGTATGGAAATGCTTAAAAGGGAGTTAATAAGTATTTAAATACACACACACACACAAATGGGGTATGTTAAATGGATAAGTGACAAATGAAGAAGTTCCCAACAACCAAAACTGAAAAGACTTGAGCAAACAAAATATTTAAAGAAAGTTTGAATTATAACCAAAAGTTTAAAATAAATATATATATATATCTGTGATGATATAAATAAATAATTGAAGAAAAAATCTCTAAAACAAAAAAAATTTCAAATAATCTTCAAGGATGTGAATTATAAATTCTTAACTTGTAGACTTCACATAGTGATATCCTTACAGAATTCAGTATAGAAAGAGGAAAAGAATAATTTTACACTGGGGAAATCTGAAAAAAAAACATGACTTCAGCCAGGTGATCAGAGCTGATATCAATACTGCTGTCATGTTGATAGTGGTGGTCTTTTTACAATGTAATGAAATGGCAAAAAAAAAAGAAAACTGTGTGTGGAGAATAGGGGAACTTTCTGTACTACCTTCACAATTTTTCTGTAAAAGTACAATTATTCTAAAATAAAAATGTTATGAAAAATGTATGTTAAATAAAGCATTTATAGGATTGGTTTAGCAACAGATTAAACATGGCAAAAAATACCCAATGGATTATTTAAAGGCATGTTAATGGAAAGTATTTAAAATGAAAGGGAAATAAACAAATGTAGAATTACACTGTTATAAATGATTACATGTGAAGTAGTATAATGTCAATTTTAAATAGACTTCATTGAGTTAAAGGTCCATATTTTAATCTGTAGAATAGCTAAAAACATAAAATAAAATAAAGAATTGTCTACAAAAAGGCCAGAAAGGGAGGGAGAATGAAGAACAAAAAAATAAGTGGTACACATAAAAAACAGGTCACAAAATAGCAGGATTCAACCTAACCACATGTACATTACATTAAATGTAAATAAACTGAATCTAGTTAAAAGGCATTTGTTGTCAGACAATGTGAGAAAGGAATAAGTTATACGATTTTTGCAAAGGACAAAATTTAAATATAAAGACACAGAAACACTGAAAGTAAAAAGATGAAAAAATACATACCTAAAAAATACTAATCACAAGAAAGCTATTATAGTTGCATTAATACCAGAAAAAAAGAAGCAATGCAAGATATAATGGGTGGTATTTCATATGCTCTAACTAAAGTACTTTTAAAATACATAAATCCAAAAAAATTATATAACAGAAAAAGAAAAGATCCTTAACCATTATAGATTTTGACATTTTTTCTCAGTCATAGACATGAGTAACAGTAAGAATACAGAAGAGTTGAACAGCATTATTAACCAACTTGATCTCAATGATATTTATAAATTGCAATTCCCCCTATTTTCAGCACATTGTTGTCCCTTGAGCAATGTGGGTGTTGGAGCAACACCCTCCTGCACAGTCAGAATCAGAAATTTACATATACATATATACACACATATATATACACAGACATACATATGGACTTCTCATATGTATTAGATTCTTTTCAAGTGTACTCAGAATATACACCAGAACTGGTTATAAGTCCTAACACATTTAAAGTATTGAAATCCTAATGTGTATGTTATCAGAATACAAAAGAATTAAAATTAAAAAATATGTAGCTATAAATTAGATAACATAATTAAATATAACATAAAAATTAAAATAGAAATTATTAATATTTTGATAAGGAGAGCACAAAATATCAAAATTTGTGTGATCCAGATAAAGTAATACCTAGCAGTAAACTTACAAATTTAAAAACATATATAAGAAAAAAAATTGAGAATCAACTAAGTTAGAAACTCAATTAAATAAGAACAAATTAAAGAAAATAGGTAGAAATAGAAAATGAACAGTCAAAACCAATTTAAAAAGAAACAATATTATGAAAAACTTTATGCCAACAATACTGACAACTTAGAGACAATGAACTCTTAATAAACAGAACTTTTTTTAAGTGAGCAAAAAAGAAATAGAAAATTAAACATCTCTGTATATCTTACAAAATTTTTTTAAAATTAAAATCTCTTTCACAAAGAACACTAGGTCCAGACAGCATCATTGCAAATTCTTTCTTAAGGAAGAAATAATTCCTGTAGAATACAAACTCTTTCACACAGTGAAGAAGAACAAATCACTTCCCATCTTGCGTTTTGGTCCAAACCCTGATACTAACACAAGGGAAAAGACAATGCAGAAAAAGAAAATTACAGAATAACATCTTTCATGAGCATAGAAATAAGTTCTTAGCTAAAAATGAGCAAATAGAACCTAGCAATATATAAATAGGATAATAAAAATACAGAAAACTTACCAAAGGCTTAGAGATCTTCAAGGTAGCATGAAGTTCATACATTGTCATATCATAGTTACACTGTGGAAAAACAAAGATAAGATTAACTTACAAGGTAGCCAGAAATTAAGCAAACAAAAAAATTCATGGACAGGGAAACAATGATAAGAATGTTTGACTTCTCATCAGAAACAATGGAAACCAGAATACAACAACAGAATGAGAGTTTTAAAGTGCTGAAAAAAATGAACAATTGACTGTCATATCAACCAGAAATCCTTCAAAAATCAATCAGGACATAAAGATATTTTCAGACAG
>PVIA01016433.1:0-18941 GCA_004024845.1 Tonatia bakeri | reverse complement strand
GTTATTTACAATAGCCACGATATGTAAACAACCCAAGGTCTGCCAAGAGACGAGTGGATAATAAAGAGGTGGTACATATATACAATGGATCTTACTTGGCCATCAAAAAGGATGAAATCTTACCATTTGTCCACAGCATGCATGACCTAGATGGTGGTATGATAGATGGATCAGAGAAAGAAAACCACCATATATTTCACTTATATGTGGAATCTAAAGAACCAAATAAACAACAAAACTGAAACAGACTCAGAGAGAGCAGACTGATGGTTGTTAGAGGGGAGGGGGTTGGGGGACTGGGTGGAAAATGTGAAGGAAATGATAGGTACAGATGGGTGGTTACAAATAGTCATAGGGATCTCGAGTACAGCATAGGGAATATGAGGGGGGACCACCCTAGAACCCCAGAATTATCTTGCAGTTGGCCCCTTGTAGTGTAGGCTTCCCCCACTAGGTGAGTGTTCTAGGAACCCATCTGTATCAGTGTACCAGCTGGCACTGTTGTGAGAGGCTGCATTAGGCTCCAGTGAATGTTTTTGCAGACTCAACATGTTTGCCCATTTCATGATGGGTGGTTTCTGAGCACACCTGCCAACAGCAAGCTTTGACCAAAAACAGCATGAACCCCGTGTACCACCCTCCCTGTTTAGCAGATCTCACCCCAAACAACCTTTTTCGTTTCCTTGGATGAGGAAAGCCCTCAAAGGCAAACATTGTGCCGATGTGGAAGAGGTGAAGCAAAACAGAGCAGACGCATGAACAGGCATCAAAACTGATTAAAGCATCTTGACAGGTGTACTGCATCAAATGCAGAATAGTTTGAAGGTGACTGAAGTTCAAATATGCAAGAATACACAATTTTTATAAGTAAATTCCATTTTGAGGGTGTTCCTCCTTACATAGCTGATAATATTGTAGTAACTATCTATGGTGCCTGTTGGGCACTGGGAATACCAGCAGGAAAACTTTGTCAAGTACATGACTGCCTAATCATTATGGAATACACTTGAAACTAATACAAAATAATATTGAATGTAACTGTAATTGAAAAATAAAGTAAAAAAAAGAAACTGTCCTTTACAGAGGTAAAAACCGCAGAATATCAGCAATTTATTGTGGGTTATTATGTTTCAATCAAAAATAAATTATCTGTCATCTTTTAATCATCACCAAAAAAAGTTTTGGGTTTTTTAATGCTAATCTAAAAAGTAAACTTATTGAGCATTTTACTAATATTAATGTTATTATATGTGTTACAAATTGGTAGTTAGAAAATAGTCATGGCTATGTAAAATACTGCATGGGGAATATAGTCAGTAATATTGTAATAAGTACTATATGTGGGCATTTGGAAATACTGGGGTAACACTTTGTAAAGTATATGATTATCTAACCTTGCTGATGTACTCCTAAAACTAACACGAAATAATACTGAATATAAATGAACGGTAACTGAAAAATACTAGTACAAAACATGTTCTTTAAAAAGGACTGTGCGGGATGGACAAGCACAGCTCTCCTGACTAGGCCGACAGAACGTTCAGTGCTTGTTTTGTTGCAGACGGCAAGCGGAGGCTCGTCCTTCGGCTCTGAGAGCCTGTTTCCTCGGCTCCGGTTTAGAGGATTTGCTTGAATGTTTCCCTGGGTACAGAGAAAAACTGAACTGAGCCATGTAAAAGAAAGTCAAGTAGTAGGCTGGAAGACATCGCTATCTGACAATAGTTCTCTATTTTTTTAACCTTAAGTTATTTAGCTAGATTTAATTGAATTTCAATAGAAACAAACAAATTTGAATAAATATCTACCAGTCTCTACATGCCAGTTACCATTCTCAGCATCAGACAAAATTCCTTGTCCTCTTTGAGTTTACATTCTAACAGAGGCAGAAAAACAAAAGACGTAAGTATGTCAGACATGATATGTTCTGAAATAAAATAAAGGGGGAAGGAGAAAAGCACCAGGGTTAAGGGGCAGGGGGTGGGAATGGAAGAACAAAGAGTGGTCAAGAAAGGCTTCCCTAGTAAAGTCTTATTTGAGCAGTCAGGCAGGTATGAGGATAGAGGATTAGAAAAAAATGACAAGCAGAAAGGCCCAAAAGCAAGGTCATGTTTGCAGTGCTTTTTAAATTTAAATATTTTACTTTGTGTTATTAGAATTGTCCCAATTTGCTTCCCCTCCACCCAGCCTGCCCCCCACCCACAGTCAACCCCCACACCATTGGCTGATGGCTAATCCCTTCCTCTTCTTTCAGCCAGTCCTCACCACCTTCCTGCCCTTACAGTGGTCAGTCTGTCCATGTCTCCATGCCTCTGGTTCTATTTTGCTCATTTGTTTGTTTTGTTCATTAGGCTCCTTATAGGTGAGATCATATGCTATCTGTCTCATTGACTGGCTCATTTCACTTAGCATAACAGTAGTCTCCAGTTCCATCCATGCTGTCCCAAAAGGTCAGAGTTCCTTCTTTTTTATTGCTGTGTAATATTCCACTGTGTAAATGTACCACAATTTTTGATCCACTCATTTACTGGTGGGCACTTAAGGCTGTTTCCAAATCTTGGCTCTTATAAATAGTGCTGTTACGAACATAGGGATGTATATATTCTTTTGAATTGATGTTTTAGGATTCTTAGGGTATATTCCCAGCAGTGGAATTACTGGGTCAAAAGTCAGTTCCATTTTTAATTTTTTTGAGGAAATTCCATACTGTTTTCCACCATGGCTGTACCAGTCTGCAGTTCCACCAACAATGCACCAGGGTTCCCTATTCTCCACATCCTCACCAGCACTTGTTGTTTGTTGATTTATTGATGACGGTCATTTTGGCAGGTATGAGGTGATATATCACTGCGGTTTTAATTTGCATCTCTCTGATGGCTAATGATGTTGACCATTTTTTTCATATGTCTATTGTATGTCCTCCCCAGAGAAGTGTCTGTTCAAGTCCTTTGCCAATATTTTGATTGGACTGTTCTGTTCCTGCTGGTAAGTCATATAAGTACTTTATATCTTTTGGAGATTAAACTCTTATCCGATGTATCATTGGCAAATACGTTCTCCCATACAGTGGGTCCCTTTTAATTTTGATGATGTGGAGTGTTTTAGAAACATAAGGTGGCCATAATCACAGAGTGAGGAAGAGAAAAGTATGAGATGTAAGAAGAGGAGAAACAGGGGAGGGAGGTGGCATGAGTTTTACGTACAAAGCCTTGCAGGCGAAGGATGTTAAGATCTGTTCTGAGATGGGGAACCAATGTGAAGTTCTGAGCAAAGATGTGACATGATCTAATACACATTTTGAAGATAACCATACTGCTGGGCTGAGAACACACTGGGACAGGAATGACAAGGGTAAAGATGATGCTGACAAAGAAAGAAGTTCCATTTTAAAACATCAGTTCGAGAACCATCAGAACACCATCAAGAGTCCCTGCCCATCATATTAGTCTGACTTTGCAAGCCAATCCATAGGCTAAAAATATGTCTATGAAGTCATCATATATAAAACCTGCCCATCCTATGTAGGGATGGTTCAATTATATTCACAAACTCACATAAAATAAGAAATGTGAAATGAATCAGGCACCTAGCAGTGGGAACAGAAGCTGAAAGGTCATGAAACATCATGAGGAGAGAAACTACGGGAGCTACAGCTGAGAGAAAGTGATGAGTAAGAAGTTCCATAGCTGAGAAAACCTGCACAAACAGATTATGAGGCAAGCCAGCAGGAGCAGAGAGAATGAGAACTCACAAAGGGAAGGAAAGAGGAGCTGGGTTTACGTTAAAATGGGTGAGCACTACGAAGACTCAGGAACTCTTGCTTGCCAGTGTCTCGAGAGCTGCTGCAGTAACCACTCTGCCCGTTTCCTGTATGAACTATCCTGAGCGGGTCTCTAATTCTTACAAGTAAAAAGACCTAACTGTAAAAAGTATTCTATTATAGGTAAGTAACAGAACTCAAAGATGTATCCTGTTGTGGGTAAGCCTGACCAGAAAAACACAGAGCGAATATTTCTTTAGCCAAAAAGAATACAATAGATATTGAATGTATGTTATTGCCTGATAAATTTTTACTGACAAATGCATTAACTTAAGTACAGATCTTTCTCATATGCTTTCTTCTTTTTCCTCCTTCTAAGAAATTGAGACTCCTTATGCCGACACTAATATGTCACATACATATTTGACACTGTTTGTTAAACAATTCTAACAGAACAAATTTTACCCATCAATAAACATAAAACCATCAGTCCTGTAGTAAATGAATACCTGGGAGAACTTTTAACTCAGCTTCATCACTATACTTCGGTGGCCCACCACTGCCAACTACACAGCGGTAGAGCCCCCCATCTCCTTCGGTTGCATTGCTGACAACCAGTGTCCCGCTTGGAAGTTTGATGACTCTGCCATCCAGAAGAAGAGGCTCCCTGTTCCGTTCCCATCTCACAAACGGGGCCAAATCTGCATTAACTTCACAATTGAGAATTGCACTGTTCCCAGCATAAACTGAAGAAGGTTCTGGTTGGCTGACAAATCTTGGAAGACCTGGACAATAAAAGAAGAAATAAAATGTAGTTAAACATTAAGTTAAAATGTAGTCATGGGGACCAGAAGCAAGTGGGCCCATGAGACCACAAGTATGACTGAACCAGGGTCAGGAAGGAGGTTCATGGGTCAGGAAACTGGCTACACACAGGATTACAAATCAAACTAGTAAACGTACCAAGGACACCTGGAGTCAGACTCCCCAGTGTCAGAGAAGCATAGCACAAATATGGAAAAGAAGAAGGGCTGGGTAAATCCCACGGTACTGGACTAGAACAGAGGTATCAGTGTAAACTTAGGGTTTTATATAATTATACATTTACAAATATAAAGAGATACATACATATGAAATACATATACATTTTATATACGAGTACATAAATCTGTTCAGAGTCCAGAATCAATGTCCCTGCAGTGGGAATGAGTATATATGGTGACTCAATCTTAATTCTAAATACCATTATCAATACAAGGACCCAATGTCCCTTGGAGAAACGGCTGATTCCAGGACTGGAATGGGGAGAGTACAAATGAGCTTGTGAGAAAAAAAGGAAGAAGGATCCAAAGAACAATACGGGTAAATCAAAAGGACACAAAAGTCAGACTGGGGGGAGTTTTTCCTTTGGCTAAATCTGGGATAGTGAATCATAAATGGGTGCTAAAACTGGTAGATAAAAGTTGGAGGGGGAAGAGGATATTTATAGAGTATCAAATTGTCTCTTCCCAAAATTAATAAAAGTACAAAATATGTATTAAGTTTACAGTGGAGAAACATAGCATAGAGCACCGTAAGTAAAAATAAAAGTTAGTGTAACACGCTTCCTGATGTGATGCACCAGGAACAGAGCATCACTATGGTACTCCTCTCAAAGATGCGAAACGTGAAGCTATTCATAGAGGAAAATCAGAACATCCAAAATGGGACAAGGAAAAAGAACAATGGTTTGAAACTGAAAGAGTCTAAAGAGACAACTAATTACTAAGTAAAACATGTAATTCTGAACCAGAAAGGTAAGGAAGGGGGGATAAGTTTCTGCTTTTGTTTTTTTTTCCTTTGCTTTTTTGCTATTAAAAACAAGATATGCAGTGAAATCTGAACGGCATCTATGGATTAAATGATAGTATTGTATTAAGGTTAATTTCCTGAAATTGATGGACTGTTATTTAGGAGAATGTCCTTATTTTTATAAAAAGCTTCAGCACGGCTAAAGAAAACAGCATTAAAATGAAAAGAGAACCAACTGTATGGGAAAATATATTTGCCAACGATACCTTGGAGAAAGGTTTGGTCTCCAAAATATATAAAGAACTCACATGACTCCACTCCAGAACGATAAACCACCCAATTAAAAAATGGGCAAAGGACCTGAACACACACTTCTTCAACAAGGACATACAGAAGGCCCAGAGACATATGAAAGGATGCTCCGCATCACTAGCTATCAGAGAGATACAAATTAAAACCACAATGAGATACCACCTCACACCAGTCAGAATGGCCAACATAAACAAACCATCAAACAAGTGTTGGAGAGGTTGTGGAGAAAAGGGAACCCTAGAACACCTTTGGTGGGAATGTAGACTGGTTCAGCCACTGTGGAAAACAGTACGGAATTTCCTTAGAAAACTACAGATGGAACTGCCTTTTGACCCAGCAATTCCACTGCTGGGATAATACCCTAAGAGCCCTGAAACACCAATCCAAAAGAACCTATGCACCCCAGTGTTCACAGCAGCACAATTCACAATAGCCAAGTGCTGGAAGCAACATAAATGCCTATCAGTAAATGAATGGATCAAAAAATAATGGTACATTTACATGATGGAATACTATGCAGCAGAAAGAAGGAGCTCCTATCCTTTGTGACAGCATGGATGGAACTGGAGAGCATTATGCTAAGTGAAATAAGCCAGGTCATAAGGGACAAATACCATATGATCTTACCTACAAGTGGAACCTAATCAACAAAACAAGCCAGCAACGTATAACCAGAGACATTGAAATTAAGGACCATCTGACAGTAACCAGAAGGGAGGTGGGAGGGGATAATGGGGGAAAAGGGGGAAGGGTTTTCAGGAACAACTAACTATAAAGGACACATGGACAAAACCAAGGGTGGGGTAGAATCAGGGGAGGGAGGTGGGGATGGCTGGAGTGGGGGAAGTAGTGGGGGGAAAATGCAAACAACAATAAAAAATACACACACACACACAAGTATTTAGGTACCCTCTGCAATTTACTCTTAACAATTCAGAAAAAACATCCAAAAACAATTTATTTGGGTATGTGCATATCTGGGGGTGTGTGATAAGGCAGATGTGGTTAAATGTTAACAATAGGGTAATCTAAGTGAAGACTAATGGGATTTCTTGGTTTCATTCTCGCAATGATTCCATAAGTTTGAAATTGCTTAGAAATAAAATATTACCAAAAAATCAAGTCATAAATACTCTGTACGTGCCACAGAATGCAATGGTCGGGAGCATGAGTTCTGGAGTCAGGTCACCTGCATTTGAATCCCAGCTGCACCACTTCACTGGTGAAGGTGTAGTGCTGGGAAGGTATTTAACCTCGAACCCTGTTTCTTCATCAGTAAAATGAGAAGAGTTACAGGCCTCAGAGTGGTTAAAAAGGCTGAATGCTTAACTAATTAAATACTTGACAAATTCATGTATAGCATACTGCGTGGTACATAATTACTCAACAAATGTAGCGACTACTATTAAAATTAATGTCTAAGAAGTAACTGACATGCTCAGAATACAACAAAATGTTTCTTTAAAGAGTAACATATTAAATTATGAGAAACAACTATATATCTTCTAGTTTTATGATCATTAATTAGTCCATATGTAAAAATACAATTTACAGGTTGTCCAGCTGTGTAAAAATATTTTTAATTTTTTGGTTTAAGGGGATTTTTGAAGAAAGAAAATAAAGATAAAATTAACAAAATGCCCAGTTTTCAGAAACCAGAAAATTAAAAAGAAATTAACAAAAACACATACAGATACTAACAAAGGAGGAAAAAAGGAATCTGGAATAAAACCAAGAGCTAGTTCCATTTTTTAAAAAGTCAAAAAAATTCTTCCTACTCAGGTCCCATTAAAATGAGCAATTTAAAAAAACCTAAACCCCACAACACCATATGGGGAGTCAGCACACAGAAACTTCAGAAAGTTTTTAGTAGAGAAAGCAGATGCAGGAAGTAATAACTGACACTGAGGCAGAAAGGGCTGCAGCTTCCCATGCTCAGAAGCAGGCAGCCAGTTCGTCCTGCGGCCTCGGAGGAGAACAGAGAGTGGGAAGGGGGCTGCCAGGAAAAGAATTACAATGTCTCTATTTAGACCACCCAACTGCCCATCTTGCAATTCAAAACACTCACAGTCAGGGTAATGCCCAAGCAGTACAACAAAATTTTCTGCTGTGGAGAAATGGGACGGCCCAGAGAAAAACACTTCTCACGTTTAATTCTATGACCTATCTACTTGTGTTCTTTCAGAAATTCCCCTTCTTGCTTGACTGGCCAAAATCAGTTTCTATTGCTTGCCATCGAAGACCTTTAATGAATAGTCTTTTAGAATGGTAATTTGGCTGTATTCTTTTTTTTAAAAAGTTGTACTAAGACATAATTTATGCAGTATAAAATTTACCATTTAAAGTATACAATTCAGTGGTTTTAGTATATGCACAGAGTTCTTCAATAATCACCATATTCTGATTTTTTAGAACATTTTCATCATACCCCCCCAAAATACCTTGTACTCACTTGCAGTCATTCCCCACACTCTCTCCCTTTCCCTCTCCATCTCCACCCCCTATATCCTTATCTCCCTTCATTCTTAGCCCTAGAAAACCACCAATCTACCTTTTGGCTTTGTATTTGCCTATTCTGGATTTCATGCATATGAAGTCATTAAATAGGTAGTCTTTGGTGACTGGCTTCTTTAGGTCAGCACAATGTTTTTAAGACATCTATATTGCAGTAAATATCAACTTCACTCCTTTGCACTGCTAAATAATACTCTGTGTATGAATATACCACGTTTTGGTTATCCATTCTTCACTTGACAGACATGATCACTGTTTTCACTTTCTATTATGAACAATGCTGCTATAAACATTTATGCAGAAATTGTTGTGTGAACATACCTTTTCATTTCTCCTGGGTACCAGATACCTAGAAATGGAACTGCTCAGTCATATGGTAACTCTATAGTTAACATTTTGAGGAAATGTCCAATGGTTCAGTGCTTTTTTTTTTTTTTTAATTTTATTTATTTATTTTTAGAGAGGGAAGGGGGAGAGAGAGAGAGAGAGAAACATCAATGTGCAGTTGCTGGGGGACATGGCCTGCAACCTAGGCATGTGCCCTGACTGGGAATCGAACCTGCGATGCCTGGTTCGCAGCCCGCGCTCAATCCACTGAGCTATGCCAGCCAGGGCTGGTTCAGTGCTTTTTAAAAAATTACACACACACACACACACACACACACACACACACACACACACACACACACACACCAAGTATACCCTATGATACAGCAAGTAGCAGATTACTGTGTCTAGGGATCTATTCCACAGAAATAAAGATTTGTAAAAGGCCGTTCATTATAGAATTGTCTGCAACCTCAGTCTTTATCCATGTAAACTATTCCTCAAAAAGGGAATCTTTGGCTATTTCACAGTGTATCTATAAATGAATATGATATAACTACTAAAAAGAACTTCTATTACTCTCTTAGCTATTTTTTTCCTCCAGACACCTAGGCCAAAGAATTTATCATCTTGTATTAAAATTACCTGTTTACTTAAATATTGGGTCAGAAAATGTTTCCTGAAAGATACAAAAGTTAAGAGGAAGAATGAATGAACCTAGCAGAGGAGAAGAAAGAGAGGAAAAGGTAGAACACAGCCTTCCTAGGCAGTGGGGAAGTCGTGAGCAAAAGCCAGAGGCAGAGAAGGAAAGGGGACTGAAAACATTCAGTACTGCCAAAATGTAAAATGCTGTGATGGTGGTGATGGAGGCAGAGGGCAGGGTGAAGTGATAAGAAAGAAAGCGGAAGAAGTGGAAGCCAGATCATGAAAGAGGCCTTAAAGAGTTTAGACATTAACCTGATGTTGTTACCAGAGAGTCACCGACGGTGAGAAACAGCTCTGACCAGTGTGGAGACGGACTGCAGGAGGAAAAGGCTTATGCGGCAGGCAGTTACAAGGCTGTGGTGAGGGACGATGAGTAGCCTCAGGAAGGAGAATATGAATCAAGTACAGAGAAATCAGAAAGCAGAATTCACTGGATTTGGTGATTGGATATGGGGTACAGCTGAAAGGAAGCAGTTCTGATACATACCACAAAAATAATAAAGGGTAAGAACATCAGTGATAAACAGGAGCTGACCTAAGTGACATTATAGGGGCAGTCATGATGCTAACTTACTTATCAACAAGTTGGAGAAAGCTTGGCAAAAAGATTTTTAAAATAAGAAGAAAAGATAGATTGTCTGAAGAACTGACTTTTTAAAAAAAAATTCTTCCATTTTCAATCTGTAATCATGGAATAACTACAGCAGCCTTACATCACACTCAAGTACAACTTTGAGTATTTCACTCCAAAGAGGAAAGGAGCCACCACACTCTGAATGAGTGAGCAAACACACCCCGCAGTGTGCACAGGAAGGGAGCCACAACCTGCAGTGGGAACGAGATGGGACACTAGTCTCAACCACACTCTTTTTCCCATGCTAGCATTTCACCAAGGTGACCATAAACATAAGACTTAAAGACAACACAATTTTTGTACGATGTGAAACTTAACAACAACTAAATATTTCACCTTGTACTCAGGTGAAGAAACCCTGATCTGAGGAATGCCAGTGTCAGACCATACAGAACAGGTATGACTTATATAGGAACCACATCTTACTCTTCTAAAATCTTAGTTTTTCTTACATTTTCCATCATTCTTCAAATGAGAATGCTCTAAAGCAAATGTTGCTCTCCTTGAAACTTTCTGCTCTTTGCCTTAATATACACAAGATAGCCTACAGATTTTAAAATAATTTATCCAATTAAATGTCATTTCCTTGATTAAGTCATGACTCTGGCTATACTTTGAGTTTTATAAAGCTATACTAAATAGTTATGCTGAGTAGGACAAAAGTTAGCAACTAAAGTGACTCAATTTTCCCACACAAGTTCCTCTTTCACTTCAAAATTACAAAGGAGAAAAAAAGGACTGGTTCAGTACTTCTGACAGCAGCCTAAAGCCATCTAACTCATCAGAAGGTGAGGAAATGCTACAGTTTATTCCCTACAGCACTGAGCACGCCCTACACTGTACATGGTCAACTGATACTTGTTAAATAAGTGTATCATCTGCTGTTACGAGTTAAATAAAAAGTCTAGGATAATATTGCTTTTATTAAAATTTACCCTTTATAAAACTTTGAAAACACAAATAAATTACTTAACAAAACTTACCTGCTACTGTGAGCTTGGCTGTTCTACTGACAATAGTTCCAAGACTCTCAACGGTGGCCACACACTGATAATAACCTTCATCAGGTTTATTGTGTTTGGAATGCACCACGTTGCTGATAAATAAAGACCCATCTGGGAGAAGCTGGCGTCGATCATCTGATACTAAGTTTAGAAATGTTCCATCTTTTTTCCATTCAATTTTCGGAGAGGATTCCGAATACGCTGAACAGTTTAATGCAACCGAAGAACCTCTAACTGACAGTGTGTCCACTGGCTCCACCAGAAAATAAAATGGAGTGAATGTTCGAATGCTGGATCCTGCAAAAATAATAAAGAAAAAGAACAAAGTTATCCAAAACTTTCTTCTACTATTTCTGTAAAAAAATATGGTATGTCCAAAATTACTTATAGTTATGCTTTTTAGGTATGATACATAAATACAGGCATTTCACTAAGGCTATCTAATAAATAAAATTTATTTTTCATTAGGAAATCAAAATCTGACCCATTTAGGAGAATGGCCCGAGACGGTGGCAGAGGAGGGGAATGTTACACTCACCTCCTTCAGGGGCCAAACTGGAGTTACAACGGAACTTACAAACAACCCAACTCAATAATCAGCTGAAATGAGCTGAAAAAAGTCTTACAACCAAGGACTTATAGAAGAAGCCACCAAGACTGGTAGGAAGGGCAGAGATGCACAAAGGGCTGGCCAGCTCAGCTGCAAAGGTCCCGCATGAGGACTGGGGCCTATCAACCCCATGCCGGGTTCCCCAGCCCAGAGCACCAGAGCTGGAAAGAGGAGCCCACATAACATCTGGCTGTGAAAATCAGCAGGGATTATGTCCACGAAGAAGGGATGGGACTCTGCTAGAAACCCAGGTATCCTCTTAGAGAACCAGGGCAAAAAGTCTTGTTCACAGCCACTCACACTGGCTTCTAGCAGAGGGAGGGCGGGTGGATTGGAGCAGACTAGAGTCCTGCAAGGAGAGAATGGGTTGTGAGGCTCCAGGGAGAGAGCTGAGGGGACAGCCTCGAGGGTCCCTGTGCTGAGTCCCTCTCCCACACAGCCTACAGACTCCATCTTTCCTGGGTCTAGCACGCCCCTTTACACAACACTGACCTGGGGATATCCACTGGCCCCACACTCCTGACTCCCTGTCTTCCTGCACTGCCAAGGTCACACCCTGCGGAAGAGTCAGCTGGTTGTGGTCTGTGGGAAAACTTTCTTCAAAGGCTCTTGAGGAGAAACTGAGCTGTATGGCTCCAAAGTGGGGTCCCTTCCCCCTCCCCCCAGGGGGAGGGTTTTGCATGGAAACAGTAGCATCCATCAGATGTTGATAAATGTTGATCTGTCTGGGCCTGAAAATCCTGCTGCCCTCACCTTAATAACTCTGAGACCCTACCCACCACAAAGGTCTATGGGCACCCAATGTGTGGTGGCTGGCCTTGGTGTATCCTGAGATTTATGTTGAGTGGCCTCACATCCAGCACTGATGTCAAGGTTGAATCTGTTATCGGTCTAGTGGTACACCACTAACTCCTACCTGGTGACTGAGACCTACCTCACACAACTCCAGTACCACCAGGAGCTCTTTAATTGATTGAGCGTACCAGACAGCCAGCAGGTGAAGGCCAGTCTAAGCACTCTGACCTTTTGCTAACCTCTCCCTGGCTCTGTGCTGGTGGAAGAAAACCTTGGTGTGCAGCTTGGCCCCTTTCGTGCACATCCAGGCCCAGCAGAGGCAGCTACAAACTGTGGATTGCATTATGGTTCCAAAAAGGTGGCCCAGGGCCAGTTGCAAGCAGTGCCTGACACTTACCTGCACCCAAGAGGCACTCCCAAGAGTCTCCAGAACCAAACCCACTGGTAGGCTTCAGACCACATCAGTGCATGATCCAATTAACTCCATAAGTGGCATACACAAAGATCTCAGCAGGTACCAGGCACTGATGGGACCAAATCCATTTCATGAAGTTAGCCCCTGCACAGAAGCTTGTACACAGTGGTAGGAGTGGAGCCCCACAGTCAGCCAGACCAGGACCAACCCCACCAAGGAATGGGCAAAGAGCAATCAAGACTAAACCTACAACAGGAGAGCTCACATAACACACATGAGACATTTCTGGAGCACCTTGCTTGGGTGATCAGAGAGACTGCACTACTACTGAGCCCCACAGGACACTTACTACATAAGGCCTCCATACCAAGACTGGAAGGCATAGCAGATCTACCTAGCACACAAAAACAAATTCAGAGAGGCAGCTAAAATGGGGAGACAAACAGACATATTGCAAATTTAAAGAAACAAAAAACAAGATAAATCTCCAGAAAAAGACCTAAATAAAATAGGTAAGCAATCTACCAGAGTTAAAAACAAAGGTTATGAGGATGCTCAAGAAATATAGACAAATAATAAATGAACTCAGTGAGAACTGAAATAAAGAGATAGTAAACATAAAAAAATTATATGTATAAACCTTAAAAAAGGACCAGTAAGTAATAAAGAACACAATAATCTGAAATGAAGAATATACTAGAAGGAATCAACAGCAGGTTAGATAAAGCAGAGGACAAAAGCAATGATTTGGAAGACATGATAGCAGAAAACATCCGATTAGAGCAGCAAAAAGAAAAAGGAATTTAAAAAAGCAAGGAAATCTAAGGGCCTCTTGGACAACACGAACCATAACAACATCTGCATAAGAGGGGCACCAAAAGGAGAAGAGAAAGAGCAAGGGATTGAAACCCTACTTGAAGAAATAATTATTGGAAACTTAACTAAGGTGGTGAAGAAGAAAGACACACAAGCCCAGGAAGCACAGAGAGTCCTCAACAAGATGAACCCACAGAGGCCACACCAAAATACATCACAATTAAAATGGCAAAGGTTAAAGACAAAAAGAAAAATTTAAAGGCAACAAGAAAATAGAGTTACCTACAAAGGGAGCCCTAATAAGACCGTCAGCTGATTTCTCTACAAAAACATTTCAAGACAAAAGAGACTGGCACCAAAAATTTAAAGTGATGAAAGCCAAGAAGACTGTGCGATTAAGACAACTCTATCCAACAAAGCTACTGTCTAAAATTGAAGGAGAAAGAAAGAAGGCTTCCCAGATACACTTTGCCTCTTTGCACAACCAAAAGAAGGACAACAACAAATTAAAAAACCAAATAACCAGAACTGACAGAAAATCGAACTGTATGGAAGTCCAACCACCAAGGAGTTAAAGAAGAAACATTCATCCAGATCAGTAGGAGGGTCAGAAAAGACTTGTAGCAAAGCGGCAGCCACAGGAATGGGCAGGTGAGGTAGCAGTTAGCAGAATGGACTGTCCCACATTTGAGGGCAGATAAAGCAAGAGGAACAACTGTGGAATGAAACAGACCATGCAACCCAGTATTCCAGTATGGAGAAATAAAGCCTCAAAACTTCTAACTCTAAAAACCTGTGGGGATCATGGCAGAGGGAGAAACCTCCAGACTCACAGGAGAGTTCGCTGGAAAGACCCATGGGTCCTAGAACGTACACAAACCCTCCCACCAGGGGATCAGCACCAGAAAGGTCCCACTTGGTTGTGGACAGTGGGGGAAGTGACTGAAAGCCAGCAGAGAGTCAAGCAAGCAGCATCGTTCCCTCTCAGGCCTCTCCCCCACATACAGCACCACAATGCAGGGACACGTGTTGCTCTGCCCTGGTGAATACCTATGGCTCCACCCTTTAATACATAACAGGTGCATGGAGACAACAAAATATGGCCCAAATGAAAGAACAGATAAAAGCTATAAAAATAGTACTAAGCAATGAAGAGAGAGACAACCTATTAGATTCAGAGTTCAAAACACTGTAATCAGGATGCTCACAGAAATGGTTGAGTATGGTTGCAAAATGCAAGAAGAAAGGAAGGCTATGCAAAGCGAAATAAAGGAAAATATACAGGGAACCAACAGTGACAGGAAAGGAAACTGGGACTCAAATCAATGGTTTGGAGAAGGAAGAAAAACATTCAACCAGAACAGAATGAAGAAACAAGATTTCAGAAAAAATGAGGAGAGGTTTAGGAACCTCCAGGACATCTTTAAATGTTCCAACATCCGAATCATAGGGGTGCCAGAAGGAGAAGAGGAAGAGCAACAAATTCAAAACTTATTTGAACAAATAATGAAGGAGAACTTCCCCAATCTGGCAAAGGAAACAGACTTCTAGGAAGTCCAGAGAGTCCCAAAGAAGTTGGACCTAAGGAAGGACACACCAAAGCACATCATAATTACATTAGCCAAAGTTAAAGATAAGGAGAGAATCTTAAAAGCAGCAAGAGAAAAGGAAACGGTTACCTACAAAGGAGTTCCCACAAGGCTATCGGCTGATTTCGCAAAAGAAACCTTGCAGGTGAGAAGGGCTAGAAAGAAGTACTATTCCAAGTCATGAAAGGCAAGGACCTATATCCAAGATGACTCTACCCAGCAAAGCTTTCACTTAGAATGGAAGGGCAGATAAAATGCTTCCCACGTAAGGTCAAGTTAAAGGAGTTCATCATTGCCAAGCTCTTATCATATGAAATGTTAAAGGGACTTATCTAAGAAAAAGATGATAATAAAAAATATGAACAGAAAAGTGACAACAAACTCACCAACTGAACCTACAAAAACAAAAACAAAAACAAACTAAGCAAACAACAGAATCACAGAAACAGAAATGAATCACAGAAATGGAGATCACACAGAGGATTATCAGCATGGAAGGGGAGAGAAGAGAATGAGGGAAAAGGTACAGGGAATAAGAAGTGTAAATGGTAGGTACAACATAGACAGGGGGAGGTTGAGAATTGTATAGGAAATGGAGAAGACAAAGAACTTATAGGTATAACCCATGGACATGAACTAAGGAGGGGGTGGGGGAATGCTGGTGGGAGGAGGGGTGTAGGATGGAGGGGAATAAAGGTGAGAAAAAAACAGGAAATAAAGGTGAGAAAAAAACAGGACAACTGTCATAGCATAATCAATAAAATACATTTTTAATAAAGTACAACATCAACAGCATCCATTATTTCAGAATATGTAAAGAATTGATCTGAGATTACTATTTTGACATGGATAAACTACCAAAACTCTCTCATGCTTGCCTTTTCTTTCTTATATTCTTTTCCACTATGCCTTTCTCTAGACAAAATTTAGCTTCTATTGTGTCCAGTTGTTGGTGTTTATACTACTCCTGTTATGGACCAAATTGTATTCCCCCAAAATACACAAGTTGAAGCCCTAGCCCTCAATGTATTTAGAGATAGAACCATTAAAAAGATAATTATGCTTGCCCTGGCTGGTGTAGCTCAGTGGATTGAGTGTGAGCTGCCAACCAAAGGGTCGCCAGTTCGATTCCCAGTCAAGACACATGCTTGGGTTGTGGGCCAGGTCCCCGGTAGAGAGCGTGTGAGAGGCAACCACACACTGATGTTTCTCTCCCTGTCTTTCTCCTTCCTTTCCCCTCTCTCTAAAAATAAATAAATAAAATCTTAAGCAAAAAAGAGGTCATTATGCTTAAATGAGGTCACAAAGATAAAGATCCTAATTCAACAGGTCTGCTGTCCTTACAGAAAGAGGAAGAAATACCAGGGATGCAAGTGCACCGTTGTGAGGACACAGCCAAGGAGAAGCCCCAGGAGAACCAACTGTAATAGCATAATCAATAAAATATATCTAAAAAAAGAGAATTAAATGGCAATAAACACATACCTATCAATAATCACTTTAAATGAAAATGAATTAAATGCTCTAATCACAAGACCTACAGGGTAGCTTAATGTATTTTACAAAAACAAGACCCGTATATGCTCTGTGTACGAGAGGCCCACCTTAGAACGAAGGATACACACAGACTGAAAGTAAAGGCGCTGGGGAGGCACCTCAGATAAAGGGGAACGAAAAGGAAGCCGGCACAGCGGCACTTGTAACAGATAAAACAGACTTCAAAACAAAGGTCGCAGTAGGAGAAAAAGGAGGTGACCCATAATGATAAAGGAGTCAACCCAACAAGAGGATATAACCCTTGCAAACATTTATGCACCCAACATAAAAGAACCAAACTGAGATACATAAGGTAAATATTGATGAATATAAAGGGAGAAATTGATAGTAATACAGTCATAACAGGGGATTTTATGGCCCTATTGACATCGACAGATAGATCTTCCAGATAGGAAATCAACAATGAGAGACAACAGCTTTAAATGAAACACTAGACCTAAAGATTTAATTGATTATCTTCAGAGCATTTCTCCTCAAAGCAGAATACACATTCTTTTCAAGTGCACATGAAGCATTTTCCTGGGCAGACTACATGTTAGGACGCAAAATGAGTCTCAGTAAGTTTAAGAAGACTGAAATCATTTCAAGCATCTTCTTTGAACACAATGGTATGAAACTACAAATCAATTACAAGAAAAGGAACTGAAATCACAAAAACAAATGGAGGCTAAATAACATGTTACTAAACAATGAATGGATTAACAATGAGATCAAGAAAAATAAAAATATAACAAGTGAAAATAGAATGAAAATAAAAGCACAAAAAAAATCAATAAATCCAAGATCTGGCTCTTTGAAATGGTAAATAAGATTGAAAAACCTTTATCCAGATTTATCAAAAACATGAGAGCACTCAAATAGATAAAGTCAGAAACAAAAGAGAAGTAACAACTAACACCAAAGAGATACAAAAATTATAAGAAACTATTACGACAACTATATGCCAATCAAGTGGACAACCTGGAAGAAATGGATAAATTAAAAAATATATACACAATCTTCCAAAACTGAAATCATAAAGCAACAGAAAATCTGAACAGACTGATCATAACTAACCAAATCTAAGAAATCAAAACTTCCCAAGAAACAGAAATCCTGCACCCAATAGTTTCACAGGTGAATTTTACCAAACATTCAAAGAACTGACACTTACCTGTCTGAAACTATTCTCAAAAATACCAGAGGAGGAAAGGCTCCTAAGCTCATTCTACAAGGCCAACATCACCCTGATTCCAAAACCAGATGAAGACAGTACCCAAGGAAAGAAAATTATAGGCCGATATGTCTGATGAACATAGATACAAAAATCAACAAAATATTAATAAACCAAATTCAGCAACGCATTAAAATGATCACACACCATGATCAAGTGGGACTTAATCCTGGAATGTAAGAATGGTTCAACATCTATACATCCATTAACATGATAAAGAAAAAATGATAAACCACATAAACAAAATGAAAGATAAAAATCACATTATGTCAATAGATACAGAAAATTCATTTTACAAAATCCAGCACCCCTTTATAACAACTCTCAGCAAAGTGGTTAGGGGGAACATATTTCAACATAATAAAGGCAATATAAGCACACCCACAGCTAACATCATATTTAACACAGCAGGATAAAAGCATTTCCCTCAAGATCAGAAACAAAACAGGGATGTTTACTCTCACCATCTTACTGAACAACAAAGCTGGAGGTATCACACTACTTAATATTAAACCATACTATACTAGAGTAACCAAAACAGCATGGTACTGGCATAAAAAAACACATTGAGATCAATGGACCAGAACAGAGAGCCCAGAAACAAACCCATGCCTATATGGTCAATTAATTTAAGGTAAGTACATTCAATAGGCTAAAGACAGTTCATTCAGTAAATGGTGCTGGGAATACTGGACACATACATAAAAAAAAATGAAACTAGACCACCTTGTCATATCATATACAAGAATAAACTCAAAGTGGATTAAAGACTTAAATGTATGACTCAAAATCATAGAACACCTAGAAGAAAACAGGCAATCAAATCTGACATTTCTCTTAGCAGAGTTTTTTCTGACAGATCTCCTCAGGCAAGGGAAACAAAAATAAACAAATGGAACGAC
>PVIA01016432.1:0-18937 GCA_004024845.1 Tonatia bakeri | reverse complement strand
TATGTGGGGGCGGGGTCTGAGAGGGAACAATGGCGCCTGCTCCGCTCTCTCTAGGACTTCCGTCCCCTCCACTGCCTCCCACAAGCAAACTGGGCCCTTGCTGTGCTGGCTCCCGGGCGGTGGGCTGGTGTACTTTCTCGGACTCTGTGGGTTTCCCCGAGAAGTCTCCTGTGAGAGTCTCCCGGCCTCAGTTCCCAGATGGGGCTCTTAAGCTTTGAAACGCTGCGGCGCTGCCTGTTTTCACTTATTTGTCTGCCAACGTGTGGCTGCGGACAGCCAGCTGCCCTGCACCCCTCACTGGGTGTGCTAGTCGGCTCCGCACTTCCGCGCCCAGCGTCCGCCACCGGTCCGTCCGCTGCCGTCTGCACCCTGCACGCCCGCCAGCCAGTGCCTCTTCCCGCCGGGAACCCCTCAACCCCACTTCGCAGGCCTCCCGACTCCGCCGCTCCTTACCGGTCTGGATGTACTGGAGCCCGACTTCTGTTCAATTAATTTCCCTCTGTTCTGGTTGTTAATTGTTTCTCAATCTTTGTTGTTTTCAGTCTTGGTTGAGCGAGGAAGCACAGTGCGACTGCTTATGCCTCCATCTTGGCCGGAACTCTCCCTGTGAGTTCTTAAGAGCCCTTCTGGGGAGGTTTGTGTCCAAGTCATGAGTGGGCTGTGGGAGAACTGAGGTTCACACTGGAGTTGGGGTATCTGGCACAGTATGAGCCAGGGTTCACAGTGTGCTGGAGATCTGGAGGAAATGATGGTCAGAGGGAGTGGGCTGCTCTGTATTTTCTGATTCCCGGCTCACCTTAACTTACTTTCTTTTCACAGGAATTTCTCCATAACTCTTTTCATGTGGTAAAACAGAAATCCTATACCCATTAAACAGTAATTCCCCATCCCCTTCCTCCCCCAACCCATGGCAACCACCATTCTACTTTCTGTCTAGAGTTTTGACTGTTCTAAGTACGTCGTACAAGTGGAACCATACAATTTGCCTCATGACTGGCTTATTTCATTTAGCATAATGCCCTCAATGTAACAACGGAATATAATCCATTATTCAGCCTTTAAAGGAAGAAAATAGTATACTACATTTTGCTTATCTCTTCATCTGTCAGTGGATACAGGTTGTTTCCATATTTTAGCTATTGTGAGTAATGCTGCTATCAACATGGGTGCACAAATATGTCTTTGAGACTCTGCCTTCATTTCTTTTGGATATAGCCATATATATCCTATGATAAAACTATTTTCAACTTTTTGAGTAACTGCCATACTGTTTTCTACAGTGGCTGTACTCTTTTAGATTCCCACCAGCAGTGCACAAGGGTTCTAGTTTCTCTTTTTGCAGTGGGGGCTGGGGGGGGCAGTTCTAATTTCTCATCCTTGCTGACACTTGCAGATTCTGGTTTTTGTAGTAGCCATTCTGATAGTTTGCATTTTTCATTTCCCTATTAGTGACAAACATTTTTTAAAGGTATTTATTTATTTATTTATAGAGACGGAGGGAGGGAGAGAGAAAGAAACATTGATGTGTGGTTGTTGCTTGCATGCTCACAACGCAGGCATGTACCCTGACTGGGAATCGAACTAGCAACCCCTTGGTTTGCAGGCCAGCACTCAGTCCACTGAGCCATACCAGCCAGGGCTCATCTTTTTTTTCTTAATCCTCACCTGAAGACATGCTTGTTGATTTTTAGAGCGAGGGGAAGGTAAGGAGAAACATCATCTGTTATTTCGCCAATGTATGTGCTCCTACTGAGGGCTGAACCCACAAGTTCAGCATGTGCCCTGACCAGAAATCGAACCTGCATCCTTTTAGTTTATGCTTCAGCCAACTGAGCCACACTGTTCAGGGTGTGATAAGCATCTTTCATGTGCTTATTGGTTATTTATATATCTTTGAAGAAATGTCTATTCAAGTCCTTTTCCCATTTTTTAAATTTAGTTTTTTGTTTTTGTTTGAGGAGTTCTCTTTAGTAGTTTTGGATATTAATCCCTTAATTCATATATGATTTGCACATATTTTCTCCCACCCTGTGGGTTGTCTTTTTACTCTATTAGTGTCTTGTTGCATAAAATTTAAAAAATTTCATAACATCTTAATTTGTTTTGTGGTTTTTTTTTGAAATTTTACTTGTGTCTTTGGTCTTAACAACAAGAAATCATTGTCACATCCAATGTCATGAAGCTTTTACCCTGTGTTTGCTTCTAAAAGTTTTATAGTTTTAGGTCTTTGATTCATTTTGAGTTAATTTTTTAAAACAGTATTAGATAAGGGTCTTTTATTCTTTTTGATGTGCAAATCTGTCTTCCCACTACCAATTGTTGAAAAGACTGTTCTTTGTCCATTGAATGGTCTTGGTACCTTTGGCAAAAGTCATTTGACCATATATATGAGGGTTTATTTCTGGGCTTTCTGTTCTGTTCCATTGGTCTGTATTTTGTCTTTATGATAATACTATGCTGTTTTGATCATGTAGCTTTGTAGTAAGTATTTTTTTTTTTTAGTACCAATTTCCCCACAAGGGGCATTTTGTTGATAACACTAGTTTACTTGCCTTTCAAAAACCAATTGCAACCACATGGAGCATACATACCCTAACGACACTATTATCACATAATTAAACAAAATATGAAGCTTAGAACTGGATCACTTGGACCTTTCTCTTATCCCCGCCTGGTTCAAAATGCTTACATTTCTTAATGACCAGCATTCTTTCAGATCTGCAGTTGGGCTCAATGCATTCAGACCTCAGCAGAATCTTTATAGTTTTAGCCTTTTTGTGGCAAATTGACTTAGTCTGCCCACTATAGCAACTCTGCTTCCTGTCATAATGCCAAATTTCCTACACATTCAGAGAATTCGCCCTCGTATTGTGTTACTTTGTGGGATTGATGCTTGCCACACTTCTTACAGAAAGTCTGGCAGGTTCATCGTGTTCGCAAAGAGTGCTATCACAGTGGAAAGCTGAAGAAGTGTGAAATCAGGAAGTGTGAGTCCTCAAGTTTTCAAGATTGTTTTGGCTATTCAAGGTCCCTTGAAATTCCATATGAATTTTAGGATGGTTTTTTCTGTTTGGTTAACACATCCATTTATTGGGTAGGTGTGTACATGTAGATACACACACGTGATCTATTAATTTTCAGGGATATTCTGTATTTGCATTATGATTTTTAAACTGTAGGAAGTAGATTGGTCAGTTAATTGAATTAAATCACTATAGGAGAAGCTATTTTTTACATTTACAGGCAACCCAGTTGTGATTCAGAGGCAAACGAGATTTAATGGCTGACTATAGTCATTACCCAACAGGGGAGCAGCTGACTGTGCATTTATGAATGGGAGGAGCATGTAGCTCGAGGAGGATGAGTCAGAACCAAGTATCTTCTAAAAGAATCTGTTAAAATAGAGTACAGAAAGAACAACTAAAAGTTAGAATACATTCTTCCTTAATGGAATATCTTGTTTTCCTTGATGCCCATGACCATGTCAGTATCACTTCTTGTCTGCTGGTTTATTGGTGGGAATAACTGTTCTTTGTCCTGAATAAATGGTTTCTTCCCCTTGGAAAGAAGTTACTATATAAAACATTGGTGGAAATATGTGTGTGTAAGCAATCAGTGTTTCTGTATTAATCTATTATGTTTCATAAATTTTGTGTACATTGACTTAATTTTTACTATCATCTATGGAAGAGGCATTATTTAGCCCTGATTTTGTATGTGAAGGAATCTGAGCCTTACTATCAAACTTAAATAATTTGTGTCAGTCACACTGATAGAGCTACAATTTAAACCCAGGTTTTATTTGATTCCAAAGCACATTTTGTTTTCATTCTTTTTTCAAATATATATATTTTATTGATTATGCTATTACAATTGTCCCATTCCCCCCTTCACTCCCCTCCAGCTTGTACATCCACTCCCACCCACATTCCCCCCCTTTAGTTCATGTCCATGTGTCATAAGTTCTTTAGCTTCTACATTTCCCATACTATTCTTGCCCTCCCCCTATTTTCTACCTACCATCTATGCTACTTATTCTCCATACCTTTTCCCCCTTTCTCTCCCTCCAGCTCCTAACCCTCCATGTGATCTCCATTTCTGTGATTCTGTTCCTGTTCTAGTTGTTTGCTTAGTTTGTTTTTGTTTTAGGTGTAGTTGTTAATAATTGTGAGTTTGCTGTCATTTTACTATCCATGCTTTTTTCATCTTCTTTTCTAAGTCCCTTTAACATTTCATAAAATAAGGGCTTGGTGATAATGAACTCTTTTAATTTGACCTTGTCTGAGAAGCACTTTATCTGCCTTTCCATTCTAAATGAAAGCTTTGCTGGATAGAGCAATCTGGGATGTAGGTCCTTGCCTTTCATGACTTGAAATACTTCTTTCCAGCCCCTTCTCACCTGTAAGGTCTCTTTTGAGAAATCAGCTGACAATCTGATGGGAACTCCTTTTAGGTTACTGTCCTCTTATCTCTTGCTGCTTCTAGGATTCTCTCCTTCATTTTTACCTTGGCTAATGTAATTATGATGTGCCTTGGTGTATTCCTCCTTGGGTCCAACTTCTTTGGGACTCTCTGAGCTTCCTGGACTTCCTAGAAGTCTATTTCCTTTGCCAGAATGGGGAAGTTCTCCTTTGTTATTTGTTCAAGTATCTTTTCCACTTGTTGCTCTTCCTATTCTTCTGGTACCCCTATAATTCAGATGTTGGAACATTTAAAGATGTCCTGGAGGTTCCTAAGCCTCTCCTCGTTTTTTTGAATTCTTATTTCTCCATTATTTCCTGTTTGGTTGGTTGTTTCTTCCTTCTGGTCCACTCTATTGTTTTGAGTCCCAGTTTCCTTCCCATCATTTTCCTTCATTTCTCTTATCGTAGCCTGCATTTGTTCATCTAATTTGCGACCAAAATCAACCAATTCTGTGAGCTTCCTGATCATCACCAGTGTTTTGAACTGTGCATTTGATAGGTTGGCTATCTCTGGGTTGCTTAAATGGATGGGTTCTGGGGCTTTGATTTGTTCTTCTGTTTGAGCCATCTCTCTCTCTCTCTCTTTTTTTTTGGTCTGGCTACTCCTGTTACAGTAAGGGGCAGAGCCTTAGGTGTTCACCAGGGCGGGGCACCCCAGTCGCTGGGTTGTGACCTTGTATGTGGGGGCGGGGTCAAGAGGGAACAATGGCGGTTGCTCCATTCTCTGTGGGACCTCAGTCCCTTCTGCTGCTTCCCCCAAGCAAACTGGTCCCCTCTGGTGCCAGTTCTTGTGTGGGTGGGCTTGTGCATGCTGTGGGACCCTCCAAAGACCTCTCCTGTGAGGCTGGGTGTCTCTCTATGCGTCTCAGCTCCCACAGGTGTCCTCAATCAGTGTCCAGAGGCTCTATTTCCCAGCGATGGGATCCTGGGTTGCACACAGTGCCTTACTTTACAATCGCCGCCTCACTAGGTCTGCGGGTTGCCACCCCTCAGCCTGGGTTTGCCAGCTGCCGCTTGCGCACTCAGGGTCCACCCACTATGGTCTTGCGCGCCCTGGATGCCCTATGCGTCCGCTCGCAACTCTCTCTGCTCTCCACGCCCCAACCCGCGCCTGGCTGCTCGTCTGCCCCTCCTACCGGTCTGGATGAACAGGTCTATTTCAACTTCTTGGTTGTCCGACTTCCATTCAGATCAATTTTCTGTCAGTTCTGGATGTTATTCTGTTTCTAAATTGTTGTTGTTCCTATCTTGGTTGTGTGTGGAGGTACAGTGCATCCACCTATGCCTCCATCTTGGCTGGAAGTCCTGTTTTCACTCTTCCTATGCTGTCTTGGAGTTAAGTATAATGATACTATTCCCCCCCTTTTTTTTTTAAGTAATTGGAATTGATTCTTGTTCTTTTATGGCAGTTACCTTCTACAAATTCACTGCAGACCTGAATTAGCAAACACTGAACAGTTGCTTCCAGGGAAAATACAGAATTAGGTTCCCGTAAGCATCTGGTCACAATATCTTCCTCAACCAATTACTCAGTACTGTTTTAGTGTGTTTCTGTTTAAAGACACCTTGTTTAATATATAGTGCTGATTTTTAAACTTTGAACAACAATAAGATGTTGGGCACTAGATTATTTCTAATCTTTTGCCATTATTAAAAAACCCTTAAGAGTGAACATCTTTGTAATCAAATATTTTATGTACATCTTGGATTCAACTTTAAGGTACATTCACAGACATGACATTGCTGGGTCAAAGGAATATTCACACTTACTGCCAAAAATACCTTCTAGAATTGTTAGCCAGTTTATACTCCTTTCACCTGGTTTTCCTCCTCCTAGACATTATTAAATTCTTTTTATTATTGTTTTCTTAATTTTTATTTTTTAAAGATCTTATTTATTTAGTTTTAGAGAGGGGGGGAGGAAGGGAGAAAGAGAGGGAGAGCAACATCGATGTGACACAGAAACTTCAATTGGTTTGCCTGTCCCCCAAATGGGGACTGAACTTTCAACACAGGCTTGTACCCTGACCTGGAGTCAAACCTGTGACCTTTCACTTTGCAGGATGATGTCCAACCAACAGAGCCACACTGAGCAGGACTTATTTTTTATCTTTATATTTGTTTAGATATACTTATCTTAATTTAATGTTTGATTGCTATTAGTGAATAGTTTTTTTAATCATTTTTGGCCATTTATTTTTAGTTTTTCCCAAACTCATTTTTATTTCATATGGTTAGCCAGTTTTCTCATCTTCACTGGTTAAATAAAATCCCCTTTTACTATTGATTTGAATTGTTGTCTTTTTCATTTATTAAATACTTGTGTACTTGGTTTTAGTTTTGGATATTTTTGTTTATTCCATTAAGTTGTTTCTGACTGCCATAGCCCTACTACGTATGTACTGATTGTCTTGTTACGTGATTTAATATCTGAAAGGGCAGAAAATTACTTTCCTAATATTTTCTTGGATAGTCTGATTCTTTTGTTTGAACTGTAGACTTATTTCTAAGTAAGAATTACTTGGGATAGATTCATGCAATCTCTGGCACTAGGGGGCCAATTGGGTTTGGATCACATAGCAGTGAACAAATGGATAAAAGAATTTTAGAAATAGTTAAAGGAGGAGATTACTGTGATCTTAGGATATCAAGACAAATGCTGCCATTACTGTTACTATTTGGATGATCAATTATTGTAGTAACTGAAGCCTTAGGTTGTTTGAAGGGGTAGTCTGTAGGAAAATGAATTGTTAAAAAAAATACACTGCCTCGATATGGGCTGTCATTAGGTCCCATTGTTGTGGCTTGCCAATGAAACATATTATCTGCAACTAGGCCTGCAGAACATTGTGCTAGAAGGTCACAGGGCCAAATTACTAAGTTCCTTATCAATCTGTTTCAGTACCATAGTCTGCTTTGCATCTGGCTCCTTACTGTCTCAGTGTATGCTCAAAGGTCCAGCCAAAACTCTTGGTTATCCCAGCAGCAGGGAAGGATTGTCTCTTCGTCTCACACTGGCATTGCCAGACACAGGCGCTGAGGGGCTGAGGCCCCATCCCCGACTAGCAATTGGTGCCTCCCGGATTGACAGGGCTCACATGCACAATGCAACCACCTACTTTAGGGTAAATTGGCATTTGTACTCTCATTATTCAAGACCATGACATCTCACTAGTTATTCATATCTTTTTTATGTTTCAAAAGTTAAGTATTTTCTTCTTAGAGAGACTACATGGTTTTTATTAAATTTATTTGTAGTAGCTGATAACTTTTGTTGCTGTTTTAAAATAAATTTTTCATTTTATTTTTAAAATAATTACTATTGTGATATAAAAAAGTTGTTGGTTTTTGTGTGTTGTTTTTATAACCAGCCACTATATTGAGTTCATTAATTGGTTTTTCGATTGAATATTTTGGATTTTTCAGGCCAATAATCTTCAAACAATATACCCTAACCATATTTATATACAACTTTGTTATAACTGTGGTCTTTGAAAGGAGGTTACGAAGCTGCTGGATTCAGCTTCTTACATTTTTACTATCCGTGGTACATTCTGTTAACTTCAGAAGTTGAGTTCTACTTAAATAGAATGAGTGAATTCAATTTTAATTTTTACAGTTCTTTTATGTATTCAACTTTTCCTCATTAAAGACTTTAATGTTGGAGTCTTTTTTGGGTGGTGGGATATTAGTCCTTTTTAATCCATTATATATTCCCACTGCTCCTATAATATTCTGTACAAAATGACAGGTAATAAACATATTTTGAATGGGTAGATCGTTTCAAATTAAAATTGTAGGTAAGATAAAAGGGAAAAAACTAAATTCCAGCTGTATTTTTGCTCTTATTAATCATTATTCAAATATTTACTGGGGCCCTGAGAGGTGCTGACCATTACCTCTTACTGTTTTCCCTGATACTTCAGTGTTATAGACTAGAGTCACAAGCGTTTAAGCTGTAATGGTTTGCTGCAAAGAGGAGAAATATTCTTGAACTGAAATGTTTTTCTGGAGGGTGAAGTATCTGCTTTTTGCTTTTTTTAGTAGCTTGACACTTGGTTTCTGTGTATATTGATTTTATGGCTCTGGTATGGATGGTGTGGATTGCAAATACACAGTTATTCTGTTTTAATTATCTTGAAATTATCTTTAGAACCACTAAAAAAAGGGAATTCTTTCTGCTGTCCCTTTGTACCTACAGTTTCTATCCTCTGTCCAGCTACCTAGGATCTAGAACACTGAACTTCTATAAATATATAGTATTATAGAAGAAAAGGCAATTTTTCTGTAGCTCTACTGCTACAGTGATATGGAATTTAAAGCTACAGAATGTGAACGTTAAGTGGTATCATGTGTAATTTGGATTGACTATAACATCGTAAATACTGATATTTCAAGCTCGAGTTGATTAAAAATTGTGTAATACTTTTTTACCTTATTTCTGAGAGACTGAGGTTATAGCCACTTTTAATTTCTGTGAAGTCTCAAACATTCTCTGACATTTTAGTTTTTGAAAGATAAGCAGGCCCTTTTGTTGTTTTTGTGTATAATTAGTTTAACCTATTTACTCATTTTAAAAGGCTTTATAGAATTCATTTTGTATAAATATTTCATTGTTCTTAGGACAATGGGTTTAATCCCTAGATCATATTTTAATAAGTTTCTTTTCATAGTTTGAAATAGCACATCATTATTTTCGGTGAAAAATGTCTTAGTGTTTAAATGACATTATTAAATTATATTACAAAATGCCAGATTGGTAAGAGACAGAATTTTATGTTTTTCCTACTTTGAGGTTTGGTGTTCATGAATGTAAGAAAGTGGCAAACATTTAGTTTGAAAATCTACATATAAAATTGTGTTTATTTGAATGTGAACATTTAAATAAATCATGAGGATCATCTAAATATTAAAGTATGATTTTACACACTGCACTGGGCTTGGTGAAGAACTATAGTCATTTTCTGAATCCATTTAGGAACTTCCTAAAAAGGATCAGTGGTTTTCTTTGTCATGAGAGAACTTTTATAAAGAAGTAATAGACTTCTGGTCGAGATGGAAGTATAGGTAGACACGCTTTGCTTCATTGTGTAACCATAGAAAGAATTTCAACTAGATTTCAAAACACGTAACACCTAGAACTGTCAGAAAATAGACCTGTATAGAAGTTCAACAACCGAGAATTTAAAGAAGCCACATTCATCCAGGTGGGTAGGAGCGGCAGAGTTGTGGAGAGGCATGGAAATGCACCGGTGGCGGAACTGAGGATCCCATATTCACACAGAGGATGAAAATCAGGAGGGATACCTTGGGAGTGAGTGACATCCCCCAAGGCCAGACCACACAGCCCAGGATTCCAGTGCCAGGAACATACATTACCATAGTTTCTGGCTGTAAAAACTAGTGGGGGTTGGAACAGTGGAAGAAACTGCTGGATTTTTCAACCTAAAGGGTCCACATGGACTTAGAACATACACAAACCCACCTGCTTTGGGATTCACCACTAGGGCAGCAGCTGGAAGGGGATGCCAGTCGCATATGGGAGGTAGATAAAGTGCCTGGAAATGGGTTGAGTGCCAGGTAAACCTCCAGAGGCCAGGCAGCAGCATTGTCCCCTCTCTAAGCCCTCCTCTTAAACAGATCCATATAGCAGAGAAGTCTGTTTCCCCACCCTGGCAATTACCTATCTCCACCCCACACAATTTACAGGTGCCTTTTCTACAATAGGTCATGCTACTAAGATAGAGAGGCTGCCAAAACTGAGACAGAGAAATATGGCCTGAATGAACGAACAGAACAAAATACCAGAAAAAGAACTAAATGAAAACAGAGATAACCAACATATAAGAGGTAGAGTTCAAAACACTGGCGATCAGGATGCTCAAGGAACTTATTAAGTATGGCAACAACATAAAAGAAGAAATGAAGGTTACACTAAGTGAAAAAAGAAAAATCTACAGGGAACCATCAGTGGAGGGGAGGAAGCCAGGATTCAAATAAATTATTTGGAACATAAGAAGTAAGCATTCAACCAGAACAGAAAGAAGGAAAAAGAATTAAAAAAAAAACAACAAGGATAGTATAGGGACCCTCTGGGACATCTCCAAACATTACCAACATCAGAATCATGGGGATGCCAGAGGAGAAGAGGAAAAGCAAGAGATTGAAAACTTAGTTGAAAAAAGTAGTGAAAGAAAACTTCCCTAATTTGGCCAAGGAAATAGACATACAAGTCCAGGAAGCACAGAGAGTCCAAAACAAGTTGGACCCAAGAGAGGACCACACCAAGACACATCATAATTGAAAATGCCAAAGGTTAAAGATAAAGAGAGAATCTTAAAAGCAACAAGAGAAAGGCAGAGAGTTACCTACAAAGGAGTTCCGGTAAGACTGTCAGCTGATTTCTCAAAAGAAACTTTGCAGGCAAGAAGGAACTGGCGAGAAATATTCAAAGTGATGAGAAGAAGCAAGGACCTACAACCTAGATTACTCTATCTAGCAAAGCTGTCATTTACAATGGAAGAGCAGATAAAGTGCTTCTCAGACAAGTTAAAGCTAAAGAAAGGAGTTCATCATCACTGAGCCATTATTACATGAAATGTTAAAGGGAATTATATAAGAAAAAGAAGAAGATCAAAACTATGAACATTAAAATGGCAACAAATTCACAACTATCAACAACTGAATCAAAACTAAGTGAACAGGAACAGAATCATAGATATTGAGATCAGTTGGAGCGTTATCAGCTGGCAGGGAGAAGGGAGAGAATGGAGGAAAAGGTGCAGGGACTAAGAAGCATAATTGGTAGGTATAAAATAGATGGGGGGAGGTTAAGAAGAGTATAGGAAATGGAGAAGCCAAGGAACTTATATGCGTGACCCATGGACATGAACTAAGGTGGGGATATTGATGGAGAGAAGGGGGGTCAGTGGGTGAAGGGGAAAAATTGGGAGAACTATAATAGCATAATCAATTATATATATATATATGTATATATATATATATATATTTTTTTTTTTTTAGGAAGTAATGGCTTTTGGCTCAGAGGAGGCTTAGGTGCATTTTTCTTCCATTGTCCCGAATCTGGGTTCATCCAACACCGGCTGCCTCCACCATGCTGTCAAAGCTCAACCCCAGTGAGATCAAAGTTGTGTACGTGAGGTACACTGGTGGGGGAGTTGGTGTGATATCTGCCCTGGTCCCCAAGATCTGCCCCCTGGGTCTGTCTCTGAAAAAGGTTGGTGATGCTACCACCAAAGCAACTGGTGTTTGGAAAAGTCTGAGAATTACAGTGAAACCGGCCATTCAGAACAGACAGGCCCACATCATACCTTCTGCCTCTGCCCTGATCATTAAAGCCCGCAGAGAGACAGACAGAAGCAAAAGACATTAAGAACAGTGGAAATTACCACTTTTGATGAGTTTGTCAACATTGCCCAACAGATGCAGCACCAATCTTTAGCTAGAGAACTCTCTGGAAAGAGATCTTAGGGACTGCCCAATCTGTGGGCTGCCATGTTGATGGCGTCAACAGTGGTGCAGTGGAAAGCCCAGCTAGTGAAGAACTACATAGTAGTGCTTGCTTTGGCAGCACATATACTGAGAACTACAAAGGAAAGTATTTCAATTAAAGATCATTTGACAACCCCCCCCCCAAAAAAAAGTAATAAATGGGCTTTTTAAAAATCTAGTAGGAAAATATTTTTGGCTATGAAGTGAATACGAATAAGCTACACCTATGGAATCTTTGATTCTAAAGATATAAACTTATTGATGAATGTAGAATCTGACATGAAGTTGACCTTTCTCTGCCATTAGAAGAATTCCCTTCATGATTAGTATGATAATTTAAAATAATGAAGCACACTGATGGGTGAAATGTTATACTCCTTACTGTGTTGCACTCTCCCCATTCCCCATTAGAAAGAGTAGGTGAAATATTGATTAGAAGATGTGGTAAGTCACGACGTATTGATGATAGGCAGTATATGTGGGTACTTTTTTAGGTTTTGTGAGATGTCAAATATGGGTTCATAGTCACTTGCTTCACTTAAGTGTACGTCAGTGGAGTTTTAAGTTTACAATGTGTAAAGGAATGAACACTTATCAGAACAGAAGGAAATGTGTGGTTAAACGGTTTCAGCTATAACCGTAGACTGTTTCCCTTGGTCCAAATGGGAGGAGACATGGAACTTCATGTTTTTGGCTTGTTTTTAAATGTAAGTAGAAATTAGTCCAGAATGGTTGATTAGAGTCCTTAACAGGAAAAATGGTTGTGTTTAGTAGTGGAGGGGAATGACATAAATAATGTATTGAAAAAGAGCAACTCCTATAGGTCTTACTTTACAGGTGTTTCGAAACTTTTGTACCATGTTTATAATTTTTTATTGTCAATTCTTAATAAACCTCTCTAAAATCAAGAATGCTCAAAGATTTTTTTGTTGAAGAAATTGAGTAAAGGAGAAGTTAGTGTTTCCACCTTTTTCCTCATAATGAGAAGTTGTCTTACTGATTTTATATAATTAAAGGTGATAAATAGCACAAATTTTAGTTCACAAAAGCATTAACATTCACAGAAAATATATTTGTTATGGGCAAATAAAGAACCTTATTTATAAAGATACATTTGGTAACCTGGATATTGAAAGTTTATTAAAGTTCTGCCATAGGACTTTAAAAATCATGATAAGACAGTTAATGATTTAAAAAAAAAAAGACCTGCCCCAGCTGGTGTGGCTCAGTGGATTGACTGCTCTCCTGCAAGCCAAAGGGTCACTGGTTTGATTCCTAGTCAGGGCACATGCCTGGGTTGTGGGTCAGTTTTCCTCTGTTGGGGGCATGTGAGAGGCAACCACACATTGATGTTTCTCTCCCTCTCTTTCTCCTTCACTTCTCCTCTCTCTAAAAATAAATAAATAAATAAAATCTTTTTTTAAAAAGTAACAAATAAAATAAAACAAAAATTTAAAAAAATCTGTGCTGACTTTTGTTTAGAAGTCCATGATAAATGAGGTAGCAAAGACCTAAAATAATGTGTTTCTAACCTAAAATAGAAAGTTTTAAAGTAACTCATAGAATAGTATGGTGTTATAGTTGGGGAGATTGTAGGCACTGTACTAATTTTTTTCTTAATATTTTTTACTGCATCACAGTAAAATCTTAACTGCAAGGTTATAGCATTAGAATCTTTTCTTTCTTGATGGGTCCTTAATTGCTCTTGAGAATAATGATAGTTTCAGGAAATAGAGAATTTGGTGATTGAAAGTAGAAGCGATCTAAATTTGGTCATCATACCTAAAGTGACTTTTGCTCTAGGGTTATTTATTTACTTGAAAAATAATGGTAAATAAATAAATGTTATATCAGTTCAGGTTGTTTGGTTGGAAGCAGGAGAAATCAGCTCTGGCTAACTTCAGTTTAAAAGAAAAGCGACATTACTTGACTTGGGATGGTGAGCACACAATACAATATACAGATGATATATTATAGAATTATACACCTGAAACCTTACAATTTTATTAACCAATGTTGCCCCCAGTAAATTCAAATAAAAATAAATAAAGCAAGCAAGTGGCATTGCTTATCAGGAAGCTATGAGGCTGCTTATAAAACTGAAGGGAAGTATATAAAAGAGCTTGACTCTGGGTGGCTTTAGGGATCCAAGCAGGGAAGCACTGCGTGCTTCTTTCAGGGACTAGTGAATTCCAGCTGTTCTCCCTCTTTATATCTTATTACTCAAGATTCAGAAATCAAAGTACCTGATTTTCCTAGCTTTAGCCAGAAGAGCAGTGATGTCTTCTTCAAGTTATCTTACTATAGTTTTTACAAAATCTGTAAAACTTCTTTTTAAAAAATAACCTGAAAGAATTGTAACTAGAAATAAAATCCTGGCAAACCAGGTTAATTTAACTTATAGATTATGGTCAGAGGCTGTAGTTTATATACTTTCCTATAGTTCTTAATTTTATAATCATTTTATTTATTTTTTTATTTCCTAAGAAAACCACAGTTTTCATAAATAACTTTGTCCTTTGTTTTTCATGTGTCTGATGGCTTATTGGTTTTCATCCTTCTTTTCTGTGTCTTAGGTGTATTTGAAGGCTCCCATGATTCTGAATGGAGTTTGTGTTATCTGGAAAGGCTGGATTGATCTCCAGAGACTGGATGGTATGGGCTGCCTGGAATTTGATGAGGAACGAGCCCAGGTAGGGCGACTTCAGGCTTAAGAGTGTGGTCCCCCTATTTAGACCTAATATTGCCTTTGCCTAGGGATCTGTTTTCCCCAGTCTTTAACAGTAAGTATAGAAAGTCTCGTGTTCAAGTAATGTCGGAGAATTCTAAAGATGTTGAAACCTAAATTCTGGTTCTGGTTTTAGGTAAGTTTTTTTACTCAGTGGTTCTAAATTTCATTGATTATCTTTATCTGCTCACTGGGCCACTTCAAAGTCCACTAAATGGTTCTGTTTAATATTTGTTCTAGATCTTCAGAGCATTATAAAAAAGAAAAAAAACAGTTCAAAATAAAATGTAGGAGCAGTACTTGTGAAATGGCAGAATGAGGAGCTTGGCAAATTCTCTCCCCCAAAAGCAATAATTAATCTGGACAAAATTTAAAAAAAAAAGAAGAAGAAGCCATTTAAGGTCCCTGAACATTAACCAAAGGACATCAGTTGAGAGGCATTTATTCAAAAGAAGCCGCCTGGCTGGGATAGCTCAGTTGATTGAGCGCAAACTGCAAACTAAAGGGTCACTGGTTTGATTCCCAGTCAGGGCACATGCCTGGGTTGAGGGCCAGGTCCCCAGTGGGGGCTATGTGAGAGGCAACCACACATTGATATTTCTCTCCCTCTTTCTCCCTCCCTTCCCCTCTCTAAAAATAAATAAATAAAATCTTAAAAAAGAAGAAGAAGCTGGTACTGAATTTCAGTAACAACAGTAGTAGTCTGTCATTTTAGTCAGAAGCTGCTCCTATCTTCTCCCTCAACTCTGTGGTCCCTGGAGTTCTACCCTTGGCAGGCAGGGCAAGCCAAGAGGGCCAGTAGCTCTCTTCTGTTATCAGAAGGAGCCAACTTTGTTTAGAACAGTGCTTGGAAAAATTCACGTCCAGGGACATTCTCAAAAACAGTAGAGGTCTCTGGCAAAAAATCCAGGAAAGCTAGTGTTGCAGGAAGCAACAAAATGGCAGACTTGCCAGAAATTTATCAGGGAGATCTAGGGAAAGAGATAGCTAAAGTGGGTCCTACTAAGATGATACTCACCCCTCAAGGTCTAGAAGGCTGTGTGCACACACAAAGCCACACGTGTTCAGGAGAGAACAAAGAGGGCCTTTGAAAGATGGTAATTCCTGGCTAAATAAAGGTAGACTGATAAGTTCCCTGCACCTTGACAAGATTCCCCCAAGCCACACAGAGATCCAATGACAAAGGATGGAAGCCTATTGGCTCCAAGTGTTTAAGCAAAACCTCTGACCAATCATTGGCTGACCAGGGGCAACCCTCAGAAAGCAAGGCTTAAAAAAAAATGCTAAGCAGTGACATCAGAGGCTGTATGCCTCTGGGGAAACAAGATTCTACAGAATTAGTCCAGGCAAGTCACTAAACAAACAAAAAACAGGGATGCAACAGGTTGAACTTACAGTCAGGAAAGTTTCTGATTGGGTTGACTTCTAAAACTGAAATATTTTATTAGAATGATAGGTAAAAAAATTAGTTTAACCTACAATATTTTCCATACTTAGAATTTTTTAAGCCTTGTTGCCCCAGTGCACAAATTGAGCTTTATCACTCTGATAATAGGTTTTACATAATTAAAAATTCTCAAAACAGGGAATCCCAACCATCCAGTTAGCAGTTGGAACGCCTCTGTGGCTTTCCCCATTCCAAAATCATATATAAAGAGGCAGTGAATATGGAAAGGAGGAATAGGAGCTTCATAGTTAAATAATTGTGAATCCTGGCTCCACCACTTACAGCTGTTATAGACTGCATGTAGTATTCCCCCAAAACTCATACCTTGAAGCTCCAATCCCCAATGTGACTATATTTGGAGATAGGGACTTTATGGGAGTAATTTAAGGTTAAAGTCATAAGAGTAGGGCCCTCGTGTTAAGAGATCTTAATAATTCTGTCTCTGCCATATAAGGATAAAAGTCTCTAATGGATACTGAGGTATCAGGTAAGCTAAGATATAAACAAGATACAATTCCATTAAAAAAATTAAATTGTGTGGCCCTGACTGGTGTGGCTCAATGGATGGAGCGCTGGCCTATGAACCAGGAGGTCACCAGTTCGATTCCTGGTCAGGACACATGCCTGAGTTGCAGGCCAGGTCCCTAGTTGTGGGTACGTGAGAGGCAGCCACACATTGATGTTTCTTTCCCTCTTTCTCCTTCCTTTCCCCTCTCTCTGAAAATAAATAAAATATATTTTTAAAAAGTTTGAAAACATGGACCCCAACATGGAAAGGTTCTCTTTAATACAGAGTAATGTTCCTGGTTCATTATCATCTATCTACAAACAAATCTAGGATGGGCGGGGGCGGTGGGGCACGCGCTAGCAAACTACTATGGACAGGTTTCTGAAAAGAGCAGCATTTGCTCAAGAGGAGCCTCAGGCTCATCCTTCAGGAGATTTACCAGAAGGAGATACTGTTATCATAGGAGATAACAGCTCCAAGCAAGTTATTGCCCCTGAAGACCTTCCAGTGGGACAAGATCGGGAGGTAGAAGACTGTTGTTGATAATCCTAATCCTGTGTTAGGGCTAGGCATTACAGTGTGTGTGTTTATGCCATAGTTTTTAACAAGGAAAAGTTCAGTAAGTAAAAAATAAATAAATTTAAAATGAAAAAAACTTCTAGAACAAGGATATAAAGAAAATAGTTTTGTATAGTTGTACACATTTGTGTTTTAAGATGTGTTATTAATCAAAAAGTTTACAAAGTAAAAATGTTACAATAAGCTAAGTTTAATTTATAACTGAAAAAAGAAAAGCGCCTTTATAAATTTAGTGTACATAAGTGTACAGTGTTTATGAAGTCTGCAGTAGTGTATAGTAATGGCCTGGGCCTTCACATTCACTCGCCCCTCACTCACCGACCCACCCAGAACAACTTCCAGTCCTGTAGGCTTCACTTACGGTAAGTGCCCTGTACACGTGTACCATTTTTATTTTTTATAGGGCATTTTTACTGTGCCTTTTCTGTGTTTAGATACACAATACTTACCATTGTGTTACAGTTGTACAGTATTCAGCACAGTAACATGCTGTATAGGTATGTAGCCCAGGAGGAATGGGCTATTCCATGTAGGCTAGGTGTGTAGTAGTGTACACCACCCAGATTTGTATAAATGCACCACTCTATGATGTTCACACAACAAAATAGCCCAACAACATGTTTCTCAGAACCATATCGCCTACTTTATGCAAAGTATGACTAAACAATACACTTCAATAAAATATTTTAAAAGTGCCCTGGCTGGCATAGCTCAGTGGATTGAGCGCGGGCTGCAAATCAAAGCATCGCAGGTTCGGTTCCCAGTCAGGGCACATGCCTGGGCTGCAAGCCACAGCCCCCAGCAGCCGCACATTGATGTTTCTCTCTCTCTCTCTTTCTCCCTCCCTTCCCTCTCTAAAAATAAAGAAATAAAATCTTTCAAAAAAAAAAAATATTTTAAAAGTTTCCCACAGATGAAGATATTTCTGAGTATAATATGAACTAAAAATTATGGTAAATCATATTTACTGATTATATTTTTATCTTTTAACTTATTTTCTGTAACCTGTAGGGATACTTTTCAAGTTTTCAATAATTACAATTATCTAAAAACTTGAAAAATTGAAAATTTTGGCACTTCACCATTTAATACTTGAATCAGAGTATTCCAAATAGTCTGAGTATTTTTTTTGTTTTTACATTCTATTTATTTATTTTTTAGAGACAAGAAAAGGCAGGGAGAAAGAGAGGGGGAGAAATATCAATGTGTGGTTGCTTGTCTTGCACCCCCAACTAGGGACCTGGTCTGTAACCCAGGCATGTTCCCTGCCTGAGAGTGGAACCAGCAGTTTGCAAGCTGGCATTCAATCCACTGAACCACATCAGGCAGGGCCCAACTAACTTTGAACAATGTGAAATAATTTACAAAAGAAAAGTCATTGTCAGTATAGGAACTAGGTTGATTTCATAGTACTCAGCATTAATGTCACAGAAGTTTTATAATTTGGTTACTTTTAACTGTGGGTACATGAATATTTATATTTGTAATTTATGCAACTATAACTTTTTTTTTTAATTCTTTATTTTATTGATTATGCAACTACAGTTGGCCCATTTTCCCCCCTCACTCCCCACCACCCTGCCCATCCCCTCCCACCCTCATTCCCCCCTTTAGTTCATGTCCATGTGTCATAAGTTCTCTAGTGTCTACATGTCCCATACTATTCCTACCCTCCCCCTGTCTATTTTCTACCTACTGTC
>PVIA01016431.1:0-18939 GCA_004024845.1 Tonatia bakeri | reverse complement strand
TGAACCAAAGGGTCACTGGTCCCATTCCCAGTCCAGGCACATGCCTGGGTTGTGGGCCAGGTCTTCAGTAGGGGGTGCACGAGACATAACCATACATTGATGTTTCTCTCCCTCTCTTTCTCCCTCCTTCCCCGTCTCTCTAAAAATAAATAAATAAAGATCTTTTAGAAAATTAAGTAAAAATAAATCAGTTGCTATAATCAAAGGACATATGGTGGCTGAATGAATAACAAAACAAGACCTTTATATATACTGTCGACAAGAGATTCAATTCAGATCAAAAGAAACACACAGACTGAAACTAAAGGGATGGAAAAAGCTATTTCATGAAAATGGAAACCAGGAAACAACAACAGAAAAATCTTGGGTATCAATGCTTACACCAGACAAAATAGACTTTAAATAAAAGGCTATATGACAAGAGAGAAAGAAGGACCCAGCCATTCCACTTCTGGGTATTTACCTGAAGAAACCCAAACACAAAGTCAATACCACACCCACATCCACATGTTCATTGCAGCATTACTTACAAAAGCCAGACAGGGAAGCAGCCTAAGTGTCCATCCACAGATGGTGAGATGAAGAAGTGGTGCACATGCACAGCAAACTCTGACTCAGCCACACACACACAAAGGATGAAATCTCTCCATTGGCAACAACATGATGGAGGGTATGGTGCTGAGGGAAATGTATCAGACAGAGAAACAAAAATGTGAGATGATTGCCTCTATCTGTAGAATATAAAGGACAAAGTAAATGAACAAGCTGAACAGAAACAGACTCACAGACACAGGGAACAGACTGAAGGCTGCCAGATGGGAGAGGGGTTGGGGGACTGAGTGAGAAAGGAGAAGGGATTAAGCAGCACACATTGGTGGTTACAGGACAGTCATGGGGAAGTAAAGTGCAGCACAGGGTATAGAGTCAATAATATTGTAATAACTACATATGATATCAGGTGGGTACTAGATTTATCAGGGGATCACTTTATAAGTTATATAAATGTCTAATCACAGAGTTGCACACCTGAAACTAATATAATACTGTGCATTGACTGTCATTGAACAACAAAAATATTTTAAAGAAAATAAATATATCTTGAATTCATTGTAAAAATCGATTAATTTCTTAACTGTCCTTAATGAAAATGGGGAACAAAAAAGAAAGTATCTCCTACGATGACGGGGAAAGTGCACAGACACACTTCTGCTACATTCATCCCCAAGTGCCATGAGCCCAGGAAAGTGACCTGTGAGGGCTGAGTCAGCCTCTTCTTCACGGAACAGCAAGTTCTCTTGAGAGAATGAGAGACACAGAAGCTGTGAGGACTGAGGTGTGGTGAACTGGCGAATACTCTCTCAAATGAACGTGAGCTTCTCCCTCAGGAAATGTCAACGGGCAGTTGACACCTGACAGCACTAGTTGTCTGGATGGAATGGAAGCTCTCAGAGGAAAACCAAGATTCTGGCAAATGTGTTTCTCCCCACGGCAGCCAAACAGCTTCCCAGAGCTGACAACCGTTTCCAGTGGGGTCTGTGGTAACGTAAACAAATGTGATTGTTCATGATGTGTCATTAATGCAACAACACTGGGAGATGTCCATGACTTAGTGAAACAATGCATCACTTTCTAATAATCCTGCATCAGTACAAGAGCCACTGAAGCAATGTAACAGAATAGGGAATACTTACTGGTGTAGTTTCAGGTTCAAACTTTGCAAAGAGCTTTTCAGAAACTACCACTTGTGTGGCTTTAGTGTATGATCCAAGATGAATATCCACACCTTTCTAAAAAGGTAATTAAAAATATTCCCCCTACATATTTCTGAGACTGTAATTTCTGTTAACATATCAAAAATTATTAATATTATTGTAAATAAATTAATTTCTTCACAGTTTTATTTTTTGAATGGTAAATATTGATAGCTATAACCCACACAAACAAAATCATTTTTGGGATTCTCCCTAATTTGTGAGACTGTATAGATGTTCTGAATACAAAATGTTTGAGAGTCGGTGAAATAAACTGCCCGTGGGTAGGGACTCAGACAGACAGAGGGACAGAGTTCTCCGTGTAGGAGGAGGGTCGGGGCAGAGTCCTGGGTCCCCAGGCCTGGCTCCCAGGGTCTCAGCCCGAGGACCGAGTCCGGGGAGGGGACTCTCAGTGTTGGGGTTTCCCTTCTCCATCTCTGGGGACCTTTTCTGCCTGGAAACTCAACACGCTATTGCACTTCTCCCTTGGGTGTCGGAATCCTAGATCAGCCAATCAGCATCACCGTGGTTTCCGATATAAAGTCCTCACCTAGGTACTGGGATGCCTTCTTCCCCGACGCTCAGGGTCGGGTGATGGAACCCGGAGCCCTGCTCCTGCTGCTCTCAGGCGCCCTGACACTGACCGAGACCTGGAATGGTGAGTGCGGGGTCGTCAGCAAACGGCCTCTGCGGGGCAGGAGCGAGGGGACCCAGCGGGCGACAGCGAGCCTGCAGCACACCCCCGCCCAGACCCCAGACCCCCGACTCCCGCATCGGCACGGCCCCTGCTCCTCCTCTCACCCCTCCTCGCAACCGCCGTCTCCTTTTCCCTCCCCCGGGCGCCCTGCGCCTACCCAACTGAGGACTCAGGATGCGCGTCCTCCCCGCCCCCAGGACCCCACAGCTTCAGATATTTCCACACCTTCATGACTGGACCGGGCCACGGGAAGAACAGGTACATCGGCATCAGCTACGTGGACGACACGGAGATCTTGCGGTTCGACAGCGACGCCGCGTGTCCGAGGCTGGAGCCGCGGGTGCCGTGGCTGGAGCCGCCGCTGCTGGAGCAGGAGGACACAGACTGGTGGGACGAGCAGACCACGCAGGTCATAGAGGACATCGAAGAGAATTTCCGAGAGGACCTGAACTACCTGAGCGCCTGCTACAACGACAGCGAGGACGGTGAGCCACGCGCGCCCGGGTCCTGCCAGGACCCCCACGAGCACACGCCCGCCGGGGTCGCCCAAGGCTTTGGGTCTGAGCGTCCCAGCGAGGCTGCGGGACCTGCCAGGCCCCCATGGCGGGAGGAGCCCGCGGGGATTTTGACACGGTTAGATTTTCATTCAGTTTAGGATTAATCCCCGAGGGGGTGGCAACTAGTCCAGACAGGGACACACCTGCCTTGGGCCTGGGCTAAGTGGCTCTGGCTAACCTGTGGGCGGTGCCAGGGCCCCACACCCACCAGGAAATGACTGGCTGCACCGTGGGGTCGGACCAGCGCTTCCTCCGCGGGTTCACTCAGTCCGCCTACGATCGCACCGAAACCTTCGCCCTGATCGTGGAGCGATGCTCCTCGACCACGGCTCAATCGGAGGTCCAGATCACTGTGGGGCGCGACACGGTGGAGGAAAATGACGTGGAAGGCTGGAGGGATTACCTGGAGGTCACCTGCGTGCGCAGGCTCCGCCTGCTCCTGAGGAAGGGGAAGAAGACGCTGCTCCGAGCAGGTACCAGGGCTTCAATTTGGCCTCCCGGAGGAGGGGATCTGTGGGTTGGGGCAGCTTCCTACAAGGAGAGGAGGAAAATGGGGCAGAGTCAGAATGTCCCTCCTGCTCCGGAGAGGGAAGAGTCCCCCAGATTTCCTAATTCCGTGACCCACCCGCAGGCCCAGCTTTCTCTGAAGGACAGTAAGGGACCCAGCCTCTCCCTCAAACACCCCACGGCGGTTCCCTCACACCCTGCAGCACCTGCTGCACCAGGATGCTCTCCCTGGTTCTCAGGCTGAGACCCTCTCTGGAGGCCTGACTCTGGCTTTTCTGAGTCATTCATCCTCCACCTGAGTCTGTGTCTCCCTTTAGAGACCTGGACACTCCTACCCTATGTTCTCACACTGATTCTGGAAGTTTTCAAGAAATAGGAGAATGTCTCAGATGCCTCTGTCCAGGCTGGTGTCTGGGTGTTGCTCTCCCTTCACCCACGACACTGTCCTGTCCACTCTCAGGGTGGTCACATGAGCACTGCTGGAGTGTCCCATGACCATGCAAAGATCCTGAATTTTCTCAACCTCCCCTCAGACCCTCCAAAGACACACGTAACCCACCACCCCATCTCTGACCATGGGGTCACCCTGAGGTGCTGGGCCCTGGGCTTCTACCCTGCTGACATCACCCTGACCTGGCAGCATGACGGGAAGAACCTGACCCAGGACATGGAGCTAGTGGAGACCAGGCCTGCGGGGGATGGAACCTTCCAGAAGTGGGTGGCTGTGGTTGTGCCCCCTGGAGAAGAGCAAAGATACACGTGCCGTGTGCAGCACCAGGGGCTGCCTGAGCCCCTGACCCTGAGATGGGGTGAGGAGTGGACATGGGCACAGAGCCTCTCCTCAGGGTGTCCCTGAGCAGGGTCAGGACTCAGTCCTGAGGTTGACCTCTCACCTTCCCCTTGTAGAATCCCCTCCTCAGACCACCATCACCATTGTGGGCATCGCTGCTGCCCTGGGTCTCCTTGGAGCTGTGGTCACTGGAGCTGTGCTGTGGAGGAGGAAGTGCTCAGGTGGGCAAGGGGTGGGGCTGAGTTCCCTGTCCCCCTGGGGGTCAAGCCCAGGTGGAAGTGTGCTCTGCCTCCTTAATGGGCATCGTGTCCCCACACGGGTGCTTGTCCATCTGGGGCCTGTTTCCTAACACTGACTCTTTAGTGAGGCCCATGGGAAAGTGAGGGACAGGTTTATCACCTGATGATTCTAGTGATGGGGACTGATTCCAGGCTGTCACAGGTCAGAGTGTAGGGTCTCTGCTATAGACAGACATCCAGGTCGGTGGTTGTTCCAGTCCCTGCACATGTACTTTCCCTGTATTTCCTGATCCTACTCTGGTGTTCAGTCACAGTTCTGGAACCTATCTCATGCTTCAGGAGTATGGGGCTCTTTTAGGGTCACGGGACCCAGCCTTCCCCCTGACTTCTCACAGAACATTTTCTTCCCACAGGCAGAGGCAGGGAGAACAACACTCAGGCTGCCTGTAAGTCTGGGTGTTGGAGAGGTGACATCTGGGACCCTTGGGAGAGTGTGGGCTGGAGTTTGTGAGAGGGGCTCCCCCACCCCATAACTCTGCTGTTGAGTCTTCCCCAGACTGCAACAGCACCCAGGGCTCTGGGGTATCTCTCACAGCTTTTACTTGTGAGGTCCAGTGGGCAGAAAGTGGGGGGCATTGGGACAGAAGGGCATGACTGGGTTTTGACAATTCTGAGTGGGACATTCTGAGCATGTGGTGGCTGTGGGGGAATGTGATACTTCTGAGACTGACCTGAGTTTGTTCTTGACAACTTTCTTTCCCAGGTGACAGAGTTGCTTTCTACGGGACTTGGTGCTGAAACAGTCATTGCAGCCTCCCCTTGGGACTGTAAGGATTCCTGCCTGCTGTTTCTGCAACCGGCATCAAAATGAGTCTGTGTTCTTATCATTGTCAGTGAGGGGCTGGTCACCAGGCCACCCTTCCCCCAGGGACCTGTGTCCTCTCCCATGGGGACTCTCCTGTCCTAGCAGAGTTGGAGTGAGGCCATCCCATCCTGGTCATTCCTGGTCTGGGTCATCTTTGTTGCTCCTTTGTCCTTGCTGCTTCAGGAGAACCTTGTCCTAATAGGACCTGGGATCCCAAGGACTTAATTGTCACCCAGCTCTTGTCATGGCACCAGGACTGTGCTCAGTGAGGGCTTCCTGTGGCCACGTCAGCCTGGATCATGGCTGGGTCTATCCATTGGCCCCTTTTGGGCATTTGTTGTTTGCTTTTGTAGGTATTATACTTATTGTTGCTTTTTGAAAATAGAATTATTTGGCCCTGGGTGGTGTGACTCAGTGGACTGAGCACCAGCTGCAAACCAAAGGGTTGCCAGTTTGATTCCCAGTCTAGGGTACATGCCTGGGTCTGTGCCCAGTCCCCAGTGGAGGGCGCTCTAGAGGCAACCACGCATTGATGTTTCCCTCTGTTTCTCCAACCAAACCTTCCTCACTATCTAAAAATAAATAAAATCTTTTAAAAATAAAATAAAGTTATTGGGGTGTGTTTATTAAGTTATTGGCTTGTGCTCTTATTAAATTTATTAGGGTGCATTGGTTAACAGGATCGTGTAGGTTTCAGGGGTACATTTCTGTGATGCAGGATCTGTACATTGCACTGTGTGCCCACCCCCAAAGTCAAACCACCTTCCATCAACATATATTAGGCTTCTCCTCCTCCAACCCCCTGCCCTGTGCTAACCACCACACTGCTGTCTTTGCCCTAGAGTTTTGGTTTTCTATCCCACACGTGAGTGACATCATATGGTTCTTAGCTTTTTCTAACCAACTAATTTCACTTAGCATGATATTCTCATGGTCCATCCATATTGTCACAAAGGGCAGTATTTTGTTTTTCCTATGGATGAATATTGTTTGTGTGTGAGTTTTCATCTCATCCTCCTCTGGGTGTCCCCATCTGACAGTGATAGGAGGCACTTTGCCTGTCATTGCCCCCACATGGCTAGGGTGGCCTCTGCACTCAAGAATCTGTGATGTCCAGACGTAAAGTTTCACACATATCCTGCTTTTACCTCCCTGGGCATGATTGTTCCGCCCACCTTTTCCCAGCCTCCTCCAGGGAACCAGGTTCTGGACTCAGCAGAAAGCAGGGGCCTGTAATGTCTCATCTCAGACATGTTCCTGCTACAATTCTGCTCTGCTCAGCCGCTGTCTCCCCTGGCCCTTTGCTCTAGTGGGGGCCCCAGTGCAAATTCGGGGATTCACAGAGCAGAGGCCCCTGCAGGTTTAGGGGAGCAGCACCATGGGGTCGTGCAGGGACATCGGTGGCAGTGTGAGTGCACATTGTAGTGTTGCTGCCACAGCACAGCAGGGGGCTGGGGCCACATCAATAAAGACACTGTCATTACAATAGGGATGTGTCCCACAGTGATGGATCACTCAACTAGTAGTTTTTGAGTACAGGGTAGATGACACACCATTTTTACACCTGGAATACCAACATATCATGGAGATATTTCAAGACTGGGTCCAAATCATCACAATAAAGAATAATCACAATCAAGTGAGTCTCGCAAACTTCCTGGCTGCATCATGAATATAGATGTTAGGGTTATGCTGTACTGTAGTCTATTGTGTGTTCAATAGTATTATGTCTAAAAATAATGTATATGACTTTATTAAAATATACTTTGTCATTAATGAAAATGCTAACTCTCTTCTGACCCTTTAGTGAGTTGTAATCTTTTTGCTGGTAGGAAACCTTACCAAACACAGCCTGGCTGGGGGGCTCAGCTGGAGCGTCACTCACACACCAAAAGGTTCCGGGTTCGACCTCTGTTAAGGGCATGTACCTGGCTTGCAGGTTCAATTTCTGCTCAGGGTGGGCACCTCAGGGAACCAATCAATGTTTCTCTTACATCTCCCTCTCCCTCTCCCTCTCCCTCTCCCTCTCCCTCTCCCTCTCCCTCTCTGCCTTCCTCTCTCTGTAAAACCTGCAACAACAATCCTCAGGTGAGGATGAAAATTAAACTGCAGATCTGTGAAGTGCAGCAGACTGCTGTACACCTGTGCGTCAGTGAACCAAGCACAGGCCAAATGGCGGCCTTACAGAGCACATACTGTGTGGCAAAGGGACAGACTGTGCACTTAACATTCAGATGAGATCCCTCTGTAACCAAATTACAGCAGAAGCATCAGTAGGAGTTTCCTGTACATCACTCCTGGGAACCACCAGGTGGTCAGTCCGCACAACACAACTGTCTCCATGCTGCAAAGAGGGTAACAGCTGCAGGGTTAAGGTGGTCACACCGAGTTCAAGTGTTATTAGGTGCAGAGAGCAAGAGTTCTTTATTAGAAGCCTATCATCTGTCAGACAAGGGCGGAATGTGAGGAGAGGTCAGTAAACGCTGAACGGATTGAGGAACAGAAATAAATGAGCGCCCTGAACTCTCTATACTGCGTGTTTACAGCCCAGAGGTAGCGCACGTGGCCCTCCTACAGGGAGGGGCTGAGAGTTCTTGGTGCAGGAGGAGGGGTCAAGGCAAAGCTTTGTCCCCAGCCCTGGATACTGGTGATGCTCCATCCGTCCGCACTCGCATTGGGTGTGGAGAGCACCAATCGGCGGCAGATCCGCCCGGGTGAGCGCCCTCACGCGGAAACAGGAACTCCTTCTCTGATGGGCCCATGGGGCTCCAAACCCTCCTCCTGCTCTCGGGGACCCTGGCCCTGACCCAGACCTGGGCGGGTGAGTGCGGGGTCGGGAGGGAACGGCCTCTGCGAGCCAGGAGCGAGGGGGCCAGCAGGGGCGCGGGACCCGGGGAAGACCAGTCTGCTTTGCCGGGACAGGACACAGACTCCGGACTCGCGCATCCGCCCGCCCCCCACTGATCCTACCGCTTCCCGCTCCCCTCTTCTCACCCGCGGCCCTATTTTCCGTCCGCCGGGAGCCCTGACCCTACGAGCCAGACCTCGAACTCACAGTACACGTGTTCCCCGCCCCCAGGCCCCCACAGCCTGAGGTACTTCCACAACACCCTGTACGACCCGGGCGGCAAGGGGTACCGGTACACCATCGTCCTCCAGGTGGACGACTCGGAGATCTTGCGATTCGACAGCAACACAACGAACCCCAAGCTGCAGCCGCGGGTGCAGTGGGTGGAGCAGCCGTGGGTGGAGCAGGAGGGCGCACAATTTTGGGAGGAGCAGATGCAGGAAATCAAGCACAACGACCCGTGGAGCAGAACGAACCTGAACAAGCTGCGTGTCTACGAAAACGGAGAGCCATGCGCGCCCGGGGCTCGGGACGAGCCCATCTCCACGGACAGGCCATGGTCGCCCAGAATATCCGGTGGAGCCTCACCCGGAGGCCTTAGCCCGGTGGGGCGGGGAGGGGCTAATCCAGCGGGGCTGACCGCTGGGCCGGGGTCAGGGTCTCAAACTTGGCAGGAAGTGACCGGCTGCGTCATGGGGTCGCACAAGCGCTTCTTCCGCGGGTACACTCAGTTCGCCTACTAGGGCACCAACTACATAGCCTTGAACGAGGACTTGCGCTCCTGGACCGCTGCGGCCGGGGTCAGCTGGAACAACGTTGTGCGGGTCTCTAATGCAGACGTCCAGAGGGCCTTCCTGTAGGACACGTGCATGCACTGGCTCCAGCTGCTCCTGGAGAAGGGGAAGGAGACACTGCTCCGAGCAGGTACCAGGGCGCAGGCCTCCCCTACGAGGGGATCAGTGGGCTGCGATGACTTCCCAGAAAAAGAAGGAAAATGGGGCAGTGTCAGAATGTCCCTCTCTTGCTTTCAAGAGGAAACAACCCCCTAGATTTCCTTATCCAGTGACTCACCCAGGGACCCAGCTTTCTCTAAAGGACAGTAAGGGACCCAGCCCATCCCTGAAACACCCCACAGCAGTTCCCTCACACCCTGCAGCACCTGCTGCACCAGGACACTCTCCCTGGTTCTCAGGCTGAGACCTTCTCTGGAGGCCTGACTCCTGCTTTTCTGAGTTATTCAGCCTCCACATGAGTCTGTGTCTCCCCTGAAAGACCTGGACACTCCTACCCTACGTTCTCACACTGATTCTGGAACTTTCCAAGAAATAGAAGAATATCCCAGATGCCTCTGTCCAGGCTGGAGTCTGGGTGATGCTCTCCCTTCCCCCACCCCCGCTATCCTGTCCAGTCTCAGGGTGGTCACATGAGCACTGCTGGAGTGTCCCATTACCATGCAAAGATCCTGAATTTTCTCACTCTCCCCTCAGACCCTCCAAAGACGCACGTAACCCACCACCCCGTCTCTGACCATGGGGTCACCCTGAGGTGCTGGGCCCTGGGCTTCTACCCTGCTGACATCACCCTGACCTGGCAGCATGACGGGAAGAACCTGACCCAGGACATGGAGCTAGTGGAGACCAGGCCTGCGGGGGATGGAACCTTCCAGAAGTGGGTGGCTGTGGTTGTGCCCCCTGGAGAGGAGCGAAGATACACGTGCCGTGTGCAGCACCAGGGGCTGCCTGAGCCCCTGACCCTGAGATGGGGTGAGGAGGGGGTGTGGGCACAGAGCCTCTCCTCAGGGTGTCCCTGAGCAGGGTCAGGACTCAGTCCTGAGGTTGACCTCTCACCTTCCCCTTGTAGAATCCCCTCCTCAGACCACCATCACCATTGTGGGCATTGCTGTTGCCCTGGGTCTCCTTGGAGCTGTGGTCACTGGAGCTGTGCTGTGGAGGAGGAAGAGCTCAGGTGGGCAAGGGGTGGGGCTGAATTCCCTGTCCCCCTGGGGGTCAAGCCCAGGTGGAAGTGTGCTCTGCCTCCTTAATGGGCATTTTGTCCCCACATGGGTGCTTGTCCATCTGGGGCCTATTTCCTAACGCTGACTCTTTAGTGATGCCCACGGGAAAGTGAGGGACAGGTTTATCACCTGATGATTCTAGTGATGGGGACTGATTCCCAGCTGTCCCAGGTCAGAGGGGAAGGTCCCTGCTGAGGACAGACGTCCAGACAGGCAGTTGGTCCAGTCCCCACACATGTAGTTTCCCCATATTTCCTGATCCTCCCCTGGGTGTTCAGTCACAGCTCTGGAAACTTCCCTGTGCTTCAGGAGTATGGGGCTCTTTTAGGGTCACGGGACCCAGCCTTCCCCCTGACTTCTCACAGAATGTTTTCTTCCCACAGGCGCAGGCAAGAAGGGCTACTTTCTGGTGCCTGTAAGTCTGGGTGTTGGAGAGGTGACATATGGGACTCTTGGGAGAGTGTGGGCTGGAGTCTGTGAGGGGGGGCTCCCCTACCCCATAACTCTGCTGTTGTGTCTTCCCCAGGCAGCAACAATGTCCAGGGCTCTGAGGTGTCTCTCACAGCTAATAATGGTGAGACCCTGAGGGTAGGAAGTGGGAGCATTGGGTCCTAGGGGCACAAATCTATTTTGGGGATTCTCAGTGTGGGACATTCTGAGCATGAGGTGGCTGTGGGTGAATGTAACACTTCTGAGACTGACCTGAATTTGTTCATGACAACTTTTTTTCCCAGGATGACAGAGCTGCCTTGTCCAGATTTGGTGCTAAATAGCCATTGCAGCCTCTCCTTGGGGATTTAAGGATCCCTGACTGCTGTTTCTGCAACCGCCATTGGAATGTGTTTACATTTTCATCAGTATTTTGTGAGAAGCTGGGCACCAGGCCACCCTCCCCACAGGGACCTGTGTCCTCTCCCTTGGGGACTGTCCTGTCCTAGCAGAGTTGGGGTGAAGCCATCCCCATCCTGGTCATTCCTCATCTGGATCATTTTTGTTGCTCCTTTGTCCTTGCTGCTTCAAGAGAGCCTTGTCCCACCAGGATCTGGGATCTCAGGGACTTGAGTGTCACCCAGGCCTTGTCATGGCTCCAGGCCTGTGCTCAGTGAGGACTTCCTGTGGCCATGTCAGTCTGGGCTCAGGCCTGGGTCTGGTCCTCAACCTGTATCTTTTGGTTATTTGCTGTTTCTTTGTTTTTGTAGATGTTGTACCTGTTTTTGTTTTCTTAATTAAGTTATTGGAGTACATTTTTTTTAATGAATCTTGGTGCCTTTGGTTACTGAGATCATATAGGATTCAGTTGTATATTTCTATGATATTATGCAATGAGGAGTCACTCCACCAGTGGTTTTTGAGTCCTGGGTAAGTGACGATCCATTTTTACAGCTGGAATCCAGACGCACCTGCAGATATTTGGTTTCGTGTGTAGACCGACACAATAAAGCAGGTATCACAGTAAAATGAGTCATACAAATGTATTGGTTTCTCTGAACCTATGATGTTATGCTCATGGTAACTTTAGTCTATAACTGTTAAAAGGTATTATGCCTAAAAAGTAACGTACAGCTCTGGCCAGTGTAGCTCAGTGGATTGAGTGCAGGCTCATGAACCAGAGGGACATGGGTTCAATTCCCAGTCAGGGCACTTGCCTGGGTTGTGGGCCAGGTCCCCAGTGAGGGGAGGGTGAGAGGCAACCACACATTGATGTTTCCTTCTCTTTCTCCCTCCCTACCCCTCTCTAAAAATAAAATTTTTTAGAAAGCAATGTGTAAACCTTTATTAAAATATACTTTGTTGTTAATAAAAATGCTACCTATCATCTGAGCCTTTAGTGAGTTGTAATCTTTTGCTGGTAGGAAATCTTACCTTGAATTTCAAAACAAACACAGCCTGACTGGGGGGGCTTAGTTGGAGCATCGCCCCACACACCAAAGGTTAGGGTTTCATCTCTGATTGAGGGCACGTGCCCAGCTAGGGTTGAATTTCTGGTCAGGGTGGGTATGGGAGGGAACCAACTAATGTTTCTCTCACATTGATGTTTCTCTCTCTCTCTCTCACTCTCTCTCAAATCAGTCACAACAATCCTGGGTGAGGACGAAAGTTAAAAATGCAGATCTGTGCAGTGTAGCAGCACACTGTATACCTGCACATCAGTGAACTGAGCACAGACTGAATGGCCGGCCTCACAGAGCCCGTGTTGTGTGGCAAAGGGACAAACCGTGTACTGTGACCACAGTCAGTGAGGAAAGAGTTCCCGTGAGCAGGTGGGAGGCACTGTGGAGAAGGGGACGCACTGGCGTGTGTTGGGAGGGGCAGGAGGTCTGTTAGAATTTGGGTAGTCAGCGTGGGCCTCACGGGAAGGTGGCCTTGGAGGAGAGATGAGAAGGACAAGAGCAATTACCCAGCAGGAGGTCTGGAGCAGGCTCCTTCCAGGCAGGGAGCCTCCCATGCAGACGCCCTGAGGAGGGAGCCTCTCTGTGTGGTTTTGGAACAGCTGAGAGGCCGGTGTGGTTGCAGCAGACACATTGGGAGGGGTCAGATTCTAGCCACATCATGCAGACGGGGGGGAGGTTGGAAGAGTTTTCACCTTGAGGGAGTCATTTTTGAGCAAAGACAGATATGGTGTGACTTCCCTTTTACTTAATTTTATTTTTCAGTTTCGCCCTGGCTGGCATAGCTCAGTGGATTGAGCGTGGGCTTCGAACCAAAGCATCACAGGTTCGATTCCCAGTCAGGGCACATGCCCAGGTTGCAGGCCATGGCCCCCAGCAATGGCACATTGATTTTTCTCTCTCTCTTTCTCCCTCCCTTCCCTCTCTAAAAATAAAATAAAATTTTTAAAAATTTTTATTTTTTAGATTTTATATATTTAGTTTTAGACAGAGGGGATAGGAGGAAGAAAGGGAGAAAAACATCAGTATGTGGTTTCCTCTTGCTCACTCCCCACAGAAGGGGGAGTGGGGTTTGGACCTGGTCAGAAGTCCAGCCGTATGCCCTGACTGGCAATCAAATCTGAGACCCTTTACTTCACAGTCTGGCACTCAATCCACTGAACCACACCAGCCAAGGCTATTTAATTTTTTCTTTGTTACAGAAAGATTTATTTTAAAATTACTAGTATGTATATGTAGCAGAAATGACTTAGATTAAAAGCTCCAAAGTGTGTGGTTTCCAATAGGTGTTAGTGTATCTACACCTTCACCCCATTTATTAAGCTATTCTACGTAACTTTATGTTCATGCACTTACCATGAGGTGTGGAGACAACCTGGGAGGGACAGACTGTGTGCTATGGGACAAGGGGACCTCATGGTCCCCTTGTGATGTTCCCTGTGACCACCTGTGCTCTATGGGCAATTAAGGGTTCCTTCCCACACATTCAAATGTGACCTTTTTGAGCCTCTGGCCGTGGCTGGTTGAGTCCCCTGATTCTAACCAAGTGCTACTTTGTAGCCTAGGAGTCACCCCAAGCTTTCAGGCCCCCTCTTGTAGAACTCAGGGGTGTCTGTGTGGGGTCAGAGAGCTGACCAATCAGAAGTTGAGAACACCTGCTTAAAGCAGGAACTGTTCCAGCATCTACTGTCCTTAATCCACTGCAGACACTGTTCTCATTCTGTGGATGCTGAGTCTTAGAAGGTCAAGCCCAAGGAGCTGAATTCCTTAGTGGCTTCCTCTGAGAGTTCCTCCTCAAGGAAGAGAGCCCTCAGGCCACAGGGTCAGTCTGGCTGCTGGGCTGAGGACAGAATCAGGAGACAAGGGACCAGCAAGGCAGGAGGGAAGCTCCCATGGTTCCAGGCTGCAGGTGCTGGGTGTTCTGACTGGGCTGTGAGTGGTGGAAACAGGGGGAAGGACTAGACACTGAATGCATTTGGAAGTTGGATTTCATAGCATTTCCTAAGGATTCAATCTGGGGTGTGGGGAAGGAGTCAAGAAGGATACCCCAGACTTCAGCCAAGATGGAGGCATAGGTAGACACACTGTGCCTCCTCGCACAACCAAGATAGGGACAACAACAGTTTAGAAATACAATAACAACCAGAACTGACAGAAAGTTGAACTGTATGGAAGTCAGACAACTGAGGAGTTAAAATAGACACGTTCATCCAAACCAGTAGGAGGGGTGGAGAGGGGTCGAGACACAAAGAGCGGTGGGATCAGGCGTGTAAGGCATCCAGGGAGCGCAAGACTGGCACACGCAGGTGGCGGCTGGCAGACCCCAGGTGCAGGGTGGCACCCGGCAGACCCACCAAGTCAGCAATTGTGAAGCAAGGCACTGCGTGCAACCCAGGGTCCGAGCGCCGGGAAATAGAGCCTCAGGGCACTGATTGAAAACACCTGTGAGGACTGAAGCACAGGGAGATACTCCCAGCCTCACAGGAGAGTTCGTTGGAGAGACCCACAGGGTCCCAGAACATGCACAAGCCCATGCACATGGGAATTAGCACCAGAAAGGCCCAGTTTTCTTGGGGGTAGTGGTGGAAGGGTCTGAAGTCCGACGGAGAGCGGAGCAAGTGCCATCCTTCCCTCTCTGACCCGCCCCCACATACAGCATCACAACCCAGTGACTGGGTTGACTCGCCCTGGTGAACACTTAAGGCTCTGCCTCTCATACACAACAGGCACAATAAGACAAAAAAAAAAAAATGGTCCAAACAGAAGAACAGATCAAAGCTCCAGAACAAATACAACTAAGTGACCAAGAGGTAGCCAGCCTATCAGATGCACAGTTCAAAGCACTGGTGATCAAGATGCTCACAGAATTGGTTGAATTTGGTCACAAATTAGATGAAAAAATGAAGGCTACGCTAAGTGAAATGAAGGAAAATGCACAGGGAACCAATAGTGATGGGAAGAAAACTGAGACTCAAATCAATGGAGTGGACCAGAAGGAAGAAAGGAACAACCAAACAGAAAAGAATGAAGAAATAAGAATTCAAAAAAATGAGGAGAGGCTTAGGAACCTCCAGGACATCTTTAAACCTTCCAACATCCAAATTATAGGGGTACCAGAAAGGGAAGAGGAATATCAACAAGTTGAAAAGTTACTTGAACAAATAATAAAGGAGAACTTCCCATTCTGGAAAAGTAAATAGACTTCCAGGAAGTCCAGGAAGCTCAGAGTGTCCCAAAGAAGTTGGACCAAGGAGGAACACACCAAGGCATATCATAACTACATTAGCCAAGGTGAAAATGAAGGAGAGAATCCTAGAAGCAGCAAAAGATAAGGAGACAGTAACCTACAACGGAGTTCCCATCAGACTCTCAGCTGATTTCTCAAAAGAGACCTTACAGGCAAGAAGAGGCTGGAAAGTATTCCAAGTCATGAAAGGCAAGGGCCTACATCCAAGATTGCTCTATCCAGCAAAGCTTTCATTTAGAATGGAAGGGCAGATCAAGTGCTTCTCAGATAAGGTCAAGTTAAAGGAGTTCATCATCACCAAGCCCTTATTTTGTAAAATGTTAAAGGGACTTATCTAAGAAAAAGAAGATAAAAATACATGTATAGTAAAATGACAGCAAACTCACAATTATTAACAACCACACCTAAAACAAAAACAAAAACAAAGCAAACTAGAACAGGAACAGAACCACAGAAATGGACATCACATGGAGGGTTATCAACAGGGGAGTGGGGTGGGGAGAGTGGGGGTAAAGGTACAGAAAGTAAGTAGCATAGATGATAGGTAGAGAATAGATAAGGGGAGGGCAAGAATAGTATGGGAAATGTAGAAGCTAAAGAACTTATGACACATGGACATGAACTAAAGGGGCGGAATGTGGGTGGGAGGGGGTGGGCAGGGTGGAGGGGAATGAAGGAGGGGTAATGGGACAACTGTAATAGCATAATCAATAAAATATATTTTTTACAAAAAGGACACCCCACATTTGTACTGTGCCTGCAGAAAGATGGGGTTACATCAGCAGAGATGGGGAAGACACTGGCAGAGTATGTGAGGGGGAAGGGTGGGCATTTGAAGCATTCAGAGGATGAAAAGGTCAAGGTGAGATTTCTGTTAGAAACACCAGGGAGGTGTCAGGTTGGACAGAGGAATGTAGGGACCTTGAGGAAAAATGTCTGGGCTGGAGACACAGATGTGGAGGTGATGCTACAAAAATGACATTTAAAACTGTGAGTGTGGATGAGGCCACCAAGGGAGCCAGGACTCAGGAGAGGAAAGAACCAGGACTGGACACTGTACCTTCCTGTCCCAGCAGTGGGGATGTTCATCTTGGTGACTCATCAAGTTGGTGAGGGCCAGGTCTCCCTGTCATACAGTCACCATTTGGTGTGTGTCATTCATTAGTAACTTATAAGGAGATGTTCTGAGATTGTCCTGCTGTGCTCATCACCACTTCCACACTCACCCTCCTTATACCCGCCCATAAATATGATGCAGATTTTATCCCCTCAATGAAGACAACCCTAGGAAATAGAGATGTGCTTTCTACATTATTTTGTGTCTTTATTTTTTTTCCTATTTCTCCCATGTGCTGGTGTGTTACATGTAAAATAAAGGTTGTTTCATGGAGTTGCTACTGTCCACATGTGAAGATTTAAAAGAATTCTCACTGGAGGATCTGTTTGCTGATTTTAGAGAGAGGAAGGGGAGACAGAGAGGGAGCAAGAGAGAAACATGGGCCAGTTACCTCCCATCCGTGCCCTTATTGAAGATTGCACCCACAACCTAGGTGGGTGCCCTGTCTGAGGATCTGACCCACAACTTTTTGTTATACGGCATTCCAATGAACTAAGCCACAGGGCCAGGGTTGAAGTGTTTTGTTTTCGTTTTTTACACTCGACCCTCTGTGAAGTTTGTTGATTAAATGGATGAAATGCTATTAAAATGTCTCAAACCTGCCATTTATAGATTTGTCCATAGAAATTTTATCATTGAAAAATAGAAGTGGGGGTTTTGTTTTCCTTTTGTGCTATTCATTTTTTTAAAGATTGTATTTATTTATTTTTAGAGAGAAGGGAAGGAGAAAGAGAGAGGGAGTTTCCTTGGGGACCTGGCCAGAACCCAGACATGTGCCCTGACTGGGAATCGAACTGGTGACCCTTTGGTTCATAGCCTGTGCTCAATCCACTCAGCCACACCAGCCAGGGTACACTGTTCATTTTTTTCCCTCTGTTTTTATTTTCTTTTGAAGCAGTCTTGTATTTTTGATATTTTATATAAATTACTAGTTTTAAATTATTCCTTTTTTAGTGGTTGTTGTGGCCATTATAAAATGCATTTCCAGTGCAGCTATCTGAAAGAAATCACTTTTTTTTTCAGGAATATTTGAAGTTTTTCCATAAATTTTATCTTCTCAATGTGGATATGGATAATTCCTGACACATATTGCCACATAATCCAATACATTCCAGAAAAACATTATTACACAGTGGGTGTAGATTTTATTCCATAGATGAAGATAAGAAACCTGGAAGATAAAAATGCATTTATATATATTATTTTTATCTTTATTTCATTCATATTTCTCCAATATGCTGTCATGTTATACAGAATGTAGATATTGTCTAATGCGTAGTTTCTCCTTTATCTTTAATTTTTATCCTCACCTAAGGACATTTTTCCTCACTTTTAGAGAGAGAAGAAGGGAGAGAGAGAAAGATGGATGCAAGAGAATCATTATTGGTTGCCTCCCATTCACACCCTGATGGGGGTTTCAACCAGCAATCCTTCAATTACAGGACGATGCTCAACTGAGCCACACCAGCCAGGGCAAGATTTCCCTTTAAAGCTGGATTTTATTTACATGGCTGATGCTCAGTAAAGTGAGTGATTTAGATGAGTGAAGTCATATTAAGGAAGGTGTAGAAATCATCTAGTTAGAATTATTGTTGCTGGTGAGTTCCAGCCAAGATGGAGGCATAGGCAGTCGCATTGTGCTTCCTTGCGCAACCAAGACTCAAGACAACAAAGATTGAGAAACAATTAACAACCAGAACAGAGAGAAATTAATTGAACAGAAGTCGGGCTCCAGTACATCCAGACTGGTAAGGAGCGGCGGAGTCGGGAGGCCTGCGAAGTGGGGTCGAGGGGTCCCAGCAGGAAGAGGCGCTGGCTGGCAGGCGCGGGCGCGCAGGGCGCAGACGGCAGCAGCGGACGGACCGGTGGCGGACGCTGGGCGCGGAAGCGCCGAGGCGACTAGCAGACCCAGTGAGGGGCACAGGGCAGCTGGCTGTCCGCAGCCACACGTTTGCACATAAACTAAGTGAAAACAGGCAGCGCCGCAGCATTTCAAAGCTTAAGAGCCCTGTCTGGGAACTGAGGCCGGGAGACTCTCCCAGCCTCACAGGAGACTTCTCGGGGAAGCCCACAGAGTCCGAGAAAGTACACCAGCCCACCGCCCGGGAGCCAGCACAGCAAGGGCCCAGTTTGCTTGTGGGAGGCAGTGGAGGGAACGGAAGTCCTAGAGAGAGCGGAGCAGGCGCCATTGTTCCCTCTCAGACCCTGCCCCCACATACAACGTCACAACCCAGCGACTGGGGTGCCCTGCCCCGTGAACACCTAAGGCTCCGCCGCCCTTACGAAACAGCCGCATCCAAACCAAAGGAAAATTAAAAAGATGGCTCAAACATATTTGAAAGCCCCAGAACCAATTTTTTTAAGTGACCAAGAAATTGCCGAATTACCAGATGCACAGTTCAAAGCACTGTTGATCAG
>PVIA01016430.1:0-18941 GCA_004024845.1 Tonatia bakeri | reverse complement strand
ATGTCCTGGAACCAATCTCCTCCGAGCTCCCACCCAAGTGCTGAAACTCAGGGGACCTGCTCCTAGTCACGTCTCAGGGAGGTGTTCCTTTCCATCCCCCTAGCCCAGAGCATGGCCATAGCTATTTAGCATATTCAGGCAACCAGCCCAAGGCTATAGGTATGTTAAATAACCATGCCATGGATTAGCTGCAAAGCTGTTGCTATGCAAAACAGCTCTCAATGGGCCTGCTCCATTTGTCTCCTTCCTCCACCCACACCTGGGGGTGGGGGAAGGACATCCTGGTATTTTCTGAACACCTTGAGTTCTGGACCCCATTTTAAATGTCCATTTGGGCCCCCCCCCCCTTGGCCGCACCCTGTAACATAATGATTTTTTTTCTGTAAAGTTATTAAGGATTGATAGTATATCTTTAATGTACATTTGGGTACATATATTTTTCCTTGTGTAAGTTTTGTTTTGTTCTGTTTTATATGTTTTCTTTTTGTATTTAAGTCTTAGAAGCTTCTTTTCTGGGGGGGGGGTGGGCTGGGTACCCAGGTATATTTATTGAAGTTAATTAATACAAAAAGAAAAAAACTATCACTAAGTCAGTACTGAGTTCTAATTTATCTAAGCAAATTAACAACAATAATATTAAATAGCATTTGAGTCCTGGAAAATTTTCCATGATTCTGTATTATACAAATGCTTATCAGTCACATGTAATTACTAAGGGTAAATGTTTCTAGATATTTCTCTCTTTTTTTACATGAATTTTTTTGTTGTTCAAATACAGTTGTTTCCATTTTCCTGCCACCAATTTCCCCTACCCCACCCACTCCACCCTCAATCCTTCTCCCCTTTAGCTTTGTCTATGGGTCCTTTATACTTGTTCCTTGATGACCCAACCCCTTCTTTCCCCCATTATCAACCTCCCTCCTCTGGTTACTGTCAGTGTGTCCTTTATTTCAATGTCTTTGGATATTTTTCTTGCTTGTTTGTTTTGCTGATTAGGTCCCACTTATAGGGAGAGATCATATGGTATTTGTCTTTTACCACCTGGCTTGTTTCACTTAGCAAAATGCTGTCCAGTTCCATCCATGCTGCTGCAAAGGGTAGTAGCTCCTTCTTTTTTTCTGCTGCATAGTATTCCATTGTGTAAATGCACCACAGTTTTTTAAAAATTATTTTATTGTTGTTCAATTACAGTTGTCTGCATTTCCCCCCACCACTACCCCCACCCCAGCCAAACCTCCCTCCCTCCCTTGCTTCCACCCTCCCCCTTGGTTTTGTCCCTGTTCGCTTTACAGTAGTTTCTAAAAACTCTTCCCCTCATTGCTCCCTCCCCCCTTCCTTCTGGTTATTGTTAGATTGTTCTTACTTTCAATGTCTCTGGTTATATTTTGTTTGCTTTTCTCTTTTGTTGATTATGTTCCAGTTAAAGGTGAGATCATATGGTATTTGTCCCTCACCACCTGCCTTATTTCACTTAACATAATGCTCTCCAGTTCCATCCATGCTGTTGCAAAGGGTAGGAGCTCCTTCTTTCTCTCTGCTGCATAGTATTCCATCATGTAAATGTACCATAGTTCTTTGATCCACTCATTTACTGATGGGCACTTAGGTTGGTTCCAGCACTTAGCTATTGTAAGTTGTGCTGCTATGAACATTGAGGTGCATAGGTTCTTTTGAATTGGTGTTTCAGGATTCTTAGGGTATAATCCCAGCAGTGGAATTGCTGGGTCAAAAGGCAGTTCCATTTTTAGTTTTATGAGGAATTCCACACTGTTTTCCACAGTGGCTGCACCATTCTGTATTCTCACCAACAATGTACCAGGGTTCCCTTTTCTCCACAACTTTGCCAGCACTTGTTGTTTGTTGATTTGTTTATGTTGGCCATTCTGACCAGTGTGAGGTGGTATCTCACTGTGGTTTCAATTTGCATTTCTCTGATGGCTAAAAATGCTGAGCATTCTTTCATATGTCTCTGGGCCCTCTGTATGTCCTCCTTGGAGAAGTGTCTGTTCAGATCCTTTGTCTATTTTTTGATTGGATTGTTTTTCCTCCTGGAGTGGAGTGGTGTGAGTTCTTTATATATTTTGGATATCAAACCCTTGTCTGAGTTATCTGTTGACCTATTTTAAGCTTACTGATATTTTCTGCAATCATTCTTTCTTCAATAAGCTTATCAAATAACATTTCATTTTTATTACTGCTTTTTCCTAAGAAATATAGATAATTTTTTCTACATAGCCTTCAAAAATCTTGGTAGATGTATGATTAGACATACAGGTGAGGTCAGGGATATTCTCAGGAATACAGTTTACCATTAAATCCTCCTCTAAATTTTGTGTTGCGTCATTTGGTTTTAGTCCCAAGAAATAGCATGCAGAACTAGTCTCAAGTGAATTTCTTCCTTTTCCTAACTTTTCTGTCAGACCACAGCATTTCAAAGAATTAGAATACATTGATGACTGAGCTTCTGCTTGTGCCACTGCTATCATATAAAAAGCTCCTGATGTTGCAAATGTCTCTCTCTCCATGCCCCACAGAATAGAAGCCCCTCACCGGCAGGGATGCTCTCCAATTTCTCTGTATCTCTAGTACCTTATGCATCTTCTGGCACATAGCAGATCATAAATTTTTGTTGAACTGAGTAAAACAGTCTTGATGTGGCTTCTTCTTTATATACTTAGTTACAGTGTTATCAGTGGAAGTAGGGTTCTTGCAGTATCACAAGGAAAACAATTTTCTGAGACCTGCAGGGAAGGGTGGGGCTCTGTGGTATGATTTATGGATGATGTATACTCAAAGGTGTTCCCTTCCTGACTTCCCAATGTCCCATCTCTCTCTGTCTCACCATGGAAACTGCCCAATTGTGTCTTCAGTAAAGCCAGAATGAAGGCTCCTACCCAGAGTGTATGCTCTGTATTAAAGTATTGTCCATTTCATCATCTCATTAGTATAGCATGTGTTTCCAACTGTAGTCCATTGCTGTGCTTTGGTATTCAGGCTTCTTCCTGGAGGCCATGGAAAGAACAGGTGTATGTATCTTGCAACTATGTAGCACAAGTAAGAGAGCAAAAGCTTCTTTGTTTCCCTGGGGTTATAACCAGAAACTTGGTTTTGGGACAGACCAGGTGCTTTCTCAAAATGACCAGTCAACCTCCCAAGATTTTGCAAGCTTTTGATAGGGTCCATTGCCCCGTTAGACTGTCAGGCCTCTATGATCTAGTAGCTTCTTTTGTTCCCCAACATGCCCCCAACAATCTGGTACTGGAGAAGGGAAAGGAGGAGGGAGTGTTAATCCCCTGGTGGAGCAATGCTATGATCCCCTGAAGTGTGAAAAGCTGTAGCTTCCTGGTGAAGTAAATAGGCTCCTGCTTCCAGTTTATTAAGCTCAATGTCTAATCTCTTTGGCTCTTCTAATCAATATGTAGCTAAATGTCCATTGTAACAATAGGACATCTGTTCAACTAGATTTCAAGTGATTCTGAATGATGGTTGTTCTGTGGTTTAGTTGTAATTTTGATGGGGTTGTGAGAGGTTCCACATACTGTGTTTGCCTTTGTTGCCACCTTTACTGGAAGCTCCTATTAATGTGTTTTTATTTCCAGTGTTTCCCTTTGATTCTCTCAGAATTTTAATCTTTCTAATAACATTACATATCCTGTTACTGCACGTTGTCTACTTTTCTATTACAGCCTTTAACACACTAATTATAGTATTTTAAACTTCATGTGTGATAATGCATGTGCCATGCCTGGGTCTGGTTCTGATGTTTGCTTTGTCTCTCCTTTCCACTGTTTTCTGATCTGGCTAGCAGTTGTGCCATGTTTAATGTTTGCGGTAGCTCTATCTTTTAGGGACTTTAAAATCCTCTAGTGTCCTCGCTCTTGTTTCCCGTCGTGTTTTCGTCTTCTTTAAATACTCTTCCTCTGACAGTCTCTTTCAGCTTCTTCAGCTGTAATATACTATTTTATTGGAACTTTATGTAATGTAAGGTGTGGGTTTGGGAGAATTCTGTAACCTTTTCGTTAAATCTATCTTTTACAGTGTTCATGTCTGTGACCTTTACAAGAATGTATTCTTGTGTAATTTCTCACCCCACTCCCAAACATAGGTAAGATGGGAAGGATATAAGGGACTGCAGTGAGAGAAATGCCCTTCCTCATGGCTGTGGGACAAGGCTCTGAGTAAGTCTACCATGGAGAGTAGACCTTTGTTATGGAAATGTTCTAATAGTATTTCATGATTTATTTTCTTTTTTCTTAACTGAGTGAAAATGTGTTCTTTCTCAGATCTTTCACCATGAGAACCTGGTGGGGTTGTAAGGTGTGGAGATCATGAACATTCTGCTGCCCCTACTTCACCAAGACTGTGACCCCCAGGAGATTTCTCATTACTCTAGTCTACACTGGGTCTAAAACAATTAATTCACCAGAATCACCATTTTATGACTGCAATGATTGTTGCTTCAGGCAAGCAATTTCAGCTGTGATATTCTAGATTCACCTGCCTTTTTATTTATTTACTTTTTAAAGATTTTATTTATTTATTTTCAGAGAGAGGGGAAGGGAAGGAGAAACGTGGGAGGCCACTCTGTGTGGCATGGGCCCAACTCCCACTGGGAGATGCGCAGGACCCACACCCACAGATAGGTTTTCCCATGGGGAATCAGGCCTGCAATGTACCTAGGCTGCTATGAGTCTTGCTTTTTGCTAAAACTCCCTCACCCTGAATTGAGGACATTTACTGCAAAGCAACTTCCTAAAATCCATGCTAAATCTTCCAAGGATGAGTGTAAGGGTTCAACTACTTTTGCCTTTTCATTTGCAAATATCGCTTTTCTGTGATGTGATTATCAGCATCCTCTCCTTTGTTTTCTGTATAAGGTAACCAACTAAAGCAAGCGTATGCATAGTTAATGAGGATCTTCTTGTAAAGTGCCCAGTAAGACAACAAGAGCCCCTTGGAGCAAGGGCCAAGGCTTTTGCTCCCCTTGAGAGAAAAGCCATTCTGTCTCTTTTCCTTCACAAGACTAGGTAGTCTGTGTGAATTTGTCTCATATTTCATCCATAATGATGTGGACCCCATAAGCCGGGGTCCGCATCAAAAGAGGGAAAGAAACATTGATGTGTGGGTGCCTCTCGCATGCCCCCCACTGGGGACCTGGCCCACAATCTAGGCATAAGCCCTTCCCTAGACTGGGAATCAAACCGGTGACCCTTTAGTTTGCAGTCTTGTGTTCAATCCACTGAGCTACCCCAGTCAGGTGGATTCACCTGTCTTTTTAGATGTCAGGGAGGTAATGTGCCATGCAATCTCAGTTTTCTAATGGGTCCAAAAAAAGGTCATTGAATTTTAGTTTGTTTGCTTCTTATTTTGTTATTGGAATAATGAGACTGACTGTTTCTTTGGAGCTTAAACCACCTCATAAATATTTTTAATGATCAAAATATTTCATCTAATTATAGTTTAATTTATTTATTGTGAAGCATTTAGGTTTTTTATTAATAGAGATAATGCAGAGATAAACAGTATTTTAATACTGTGATCTAATTTAAATTACAGCTTTATAATTCATATTATTGAGTCCAAGTTTATGAATATTATCACTTTGATGCCTAAAGCCACCCTACTTTTCAAAAAACTTATATTGTGGAGTCCTATAGGAGTAAATAAAAGTGCCCTTTTATTAATGCACCTTTTGAACACTGCATATTATCATTTAAAAATTGACATTTTTGAATGAGATATAATGTTTTTAAATGCAATTATCTTATCACAATAACATTGGGGAATGCATACGTATGTTTATATTTGTATTAACTATGTATCTTGTTTCTTGACTCTAATAATGAACTTTACCCATATATATATATATTGAGGTGTTAAAAGGTTATAAATTTGTAAGAATTTTCTATGCATTAAGAATATTAATCCTTTGTCATAGTTATTGAAAATTTTTAAGCACCATATTATTTGCCTTAAATTTTGATATATTTATTTTGAAATATATCAGTTTCAAGTGTTGTATATTCAAATATGCCAATACCTCTGGTTATATTTTTTCCTAATACTTCTAAATTTAAATAGTTTTTCCCAATCTAGACTAATGGCTTTTTAACAGCAGTGGTGATACACATTACCTCTGACTCTTGTTCACCATTGCAAGAATTAGCATGCCAGAGGAACTTCAGTGCTAATGCTTTGCTAGTATTTTTATGCTCTTTAATAGTCTCTTCCTGTTGACCCCACTTGACACTGTTCTGGGTGATATGATTTGCCTTCAGCAGTTTCAGAAGAAATATCTTTATATCCTGAATCATAGTTATTGGCATTTGTTTTGTTATTATCACATCAAGAAGAAGAGTCAACACACAGTATCAAGCATGTAGGGTTTTACTCCCACCAAACAAATGGCATAATCTTCTGTGGAGTTCCTGCCTAGCCTGCAACTGACTCAGCTTGGGGACATTAAGATGAAAACTACTTCTGGTGATTTTTTTTTGCATTCACCTCTCTGTCAGTTCTTATTCTATAGACACAGTCTGATAAGTATAAGTGAAGATTCTATACTCTAGGGCAGCATATTATTTTTATCTTTTTATTCCCATGATACACTGATGTATTTATTAAAAATGTATAGTAGAAGTTTGTACATATACCTATTATGGGTAAAGAATAATGAAATAAAAACCTAGCTCAGGTGTGGTCCCTGGTGACGGGAAGTAATGAATATGGAGGTGGAGCAGTGAAGCAACAGAAGAAAGGACAGAAGCAGGGCAGGGAAGGGGGCTGACTGCCTCTCTTTTATATACACTGGATATGCCCTCAGAGAAAGGAAGTTGACCCTGCCTGAAGCTGGTCCAGTGGTTCTCCTGATGGCAAAGAGTCACAGATGGAGTTAAACCGATGGTGGTTGATGTTCACAAATTATGATGCGACTAGAAGTTCCTAATACTGGGTAATGTACAACTTCTAAAAATAATGATGGGCCCCAACTTCCTGCAGAATAACTGGGAAATAATATCCTCTATTTGCTGCTAATTATTTGGAATCTTGACTTTCCAGATTGCTGGGCTACATATTAATGCCTAGAGTTTAGGTTATTACTAGATTCGCAAGTAATGGTTTTTATTTCTCTGCCAATTACTGGTGACTTAAAGTCTGTGGTTTCACAAATTAATCTGGCAGAAATAAGATAAATCCTAGGATATATCCCCTTGGGTATTTGGCAACATATATTAAAGAGTATGTCAGCTTAAAATAGAACTAATAACCTATTTGTAAATAGATTATTTACAAATTATATGAAGAAGTTAATACATGTATTTTCATATACACACACAAACACATAGCATCCTCATCATTATTTATTAACTAAGAATGGAGAAAGATAAAAATCATTGATAAATGTAATTAAATAGCTCAGTTTCTGTAATAAATGGAAATAATGTTGTGGGATACCTGCACCACAAGTTGAAATATATGTGAATCATTATAAGAGCCTGTTTTCATAAATAAGAATTTTAACCATGATTAATAGATTTCAACTTACAAAGGGAGTGAAATACATTTAAAATGACATTAAAAAAAGCTTGCTCAAGTAGTGAATGTGGTATGTGGAGTTTCAACAATAGTAAAAGATTTTTACTTTGCCACATTAATTAGTCCATGCTCAGCAGTCTCCAAACTCCAAATTAAACCAATACTTCCTGCATGTTCATTGTAGCAGTAAATTACATAATGCATTATAAATTAGAGTTAAAGAGACAGTTTTCTTTTGAAAGTTTGATACAAGGCCAGCAAGGATAAGAGAGGCAATCAGCATCCTACTGTTTCTGTTTTGCAGAAGAAATGTGTGCAGAACAGTTAGCAAAGTATATGAATCTAACTGGTATCTAATGGCCCAATCTTCTGCTATTTGACAATTTTGTTTCTTTGATTTTCTGGAGTTTCTAATATATTTAAGCAACATCTCATCTTAATGAAACATGTCTGTATTATATAATCTATTTTGAGTTTGTGTCTGGGAGTATTAATATCACACTATTTTTTGCCGTTACATTTCCTGTGTCCCGTTCATTTGAGAGGAGCAGTTGCATTATCAGAACTCCAAGTGGGAATGAAGGTTACAGACCATAAATACAAATACCCTCTAAAACAATCAGGTATGTGTAAAATAAATTCTGATGAGTACACCCGGGCTCTATATGCAATATGTAGTGTTTAAAAATTCTGTACTTAAAATTTCCTCGGTTAAATTATTTAAGAGCAACATAAATTCATTGTTGTATGAACTTGGATAAAATGTGTGTTGTCTCTGGTCAAGGGGCAAGTAAATGTGTTATAAATTGTGTATTTGTACTCTAAATTATATATGAGGTCTGTGCAGAAAAATCCCAGCCATTGTTAATGTAATGAGAATGGTTTGTGTGACATTGATGTAACCTGGCAACCAAGTAGAATGGACTGAAATGTGCACGCATAAAGAATGACAACTTCACTGTACTACTAGTCAGTGGGGGCAGTAGACAACACAGAGTGAGCTTGTGTACTATGTGGCAGTCACATTCAAAATGACTGAGTGAGTACAGCAACAAACCTGCATCACATTTTATGTTAAGATTGAACATTCCTCCATGGAAACTATTCGGATTATTCAGAAGTCCACAGCTATGGGCAACTGGTGATTGGCAGCTTCATCATGATAATGAACTTGCTCATGCATCATGTCTGCTACAGAGTTTTTAGATGAAATATCAAATCACCCAAGTGACTCAGAACCCCTACAGCCCAGAGTTAGTGCCCTGCAACTTCTGGCTTTTCCCAAAACTAACATCACCTTTGAAAGGGAAGAGATTTCAAACCATCGGTGAGATTTAGGAAAATATCACAGGGCAACTGATGGCGACTGGGAGAACTATATGAGGTCTCAATGCACCTAATTTGAAGGGGACTGAGGTGGCACTGTCCTATGCACAATGTTTTTTGTGTGTGGTATCTTCTTCAATAAATGCCTATATTTTTCATATTATATGGATGGATACTTTCTGGACAGACCTCATATATTCTTAACATTTTTTTTCACATGCAATAAAGAGGCACATGTTGCTATTCTTCACCAGAGTATAAAACATGAGAAAGCCACCAAAGGGAGATCACAATCTGAATTTACTACCCAGAGACTAGACCTCAAAAGTGAAATAGAAAGAAATGAGTACGACCAGAAATTATAAATTCAAAAGTTAACCTAACAAATTCTGTAAAGGTAAACTCGCTCCCTTTCTTTTCTTAACTTCTTCAAAAAATATAGAATTATGTAAAGTAATAATTATAACTATATGTTGTTGGGTTGTAATGTAAATAAATGTCATATGTTCCGTAATACCATACGAATGTGGATGAGGTAATAAAGCCATATGGAAATAGTGTTTCTATGTGTCATTGGAATAAAGGTTGTATAAATGTGAAGTAGCTTCCAATAAACCACAATGCATATTGCTAGTTCTAGAGCAATCACTAAGAAATTACTAAAAATTATAGTTGCGAAAACATTAAGAAATTAAAAATTATACTATGAAATATTCTATTAATGCAAAAGAGCCTCAAAACAACATAAAAGAACAAAGAAACAAAAAGCAGTAAGATATAAAATTGTTTGAAGTGTCAGATGCAAATTCAGCTATATTAATAATAGTATTAAATGTGAATAGATTAAACAATTCTATGAATAAACAGATAGACTGGGTTAAGAGAGTATGCACAAACAAAAGGTTCAAATATATTGTGTTTACTAGGACACGCTTGTTATTGAAAGACGCAAGAAGGTTAAGAGTAAAAGGATGGATAATGACATACCCTGCAAATACAAGTATGATGTGCAGCAGTTATGTTAACATCAGGTAAAACAAAATTTAAAATAAAAAAAAGTTACTAGAGATAAAAAGGCATATTGTAATAATAAATAGGCTATTACACCATAAATATTTAACAAATAAAACATTATATAATAATTTATACTTATAAATACTATAAAAATTAACTATTATAAATATTAAACAATAAGCAAGCACATATCAAGAGTGCCCAAAAATACATGAAACAAAAATTGACAGAATCTAGGAGAGACTGATGTAATTCAATAATTGTACCTCAAGATTTTAATACCCCACTTTCAATAATGAATAAAACAAGTACATAGAAAGGAAATAGAATATTTGAATGGTACCATAGACCTAGCACATCTTTATACAACACTCAGCGCAGCAACACTACAATATAAATTCTTCTCAAACACACATGGAACACTCTCCAGGATAGACTATATGCTAGTTATAAAAATAAAGAATAATTAGATTTAAAAATATTAAAATCATATAAAATGTCTTCTCGGACCACCATGGAATAAAAATAGAGATCATTCACAGAAAGAATTTTGGAAAATTTACAAATACACTGAAAGCAAACAATATATTTCCAAATAACAAACAAGTCAAGAAAGAAACCACAAAATAGTAGAAAATATGTTGAGTTAAATAAAAATGAAGACAAATATAATAAAGCTATTATATGCACTTACAGCAGTGCTTAGAGGGTAAATCATAAGTATAAATGTCTATATTAAAAAGAAGATCCCAAATCAATCAATTAACCTTCTAGCCTAACATATTGGAGAAAATAGAGTAAATATAAAGAAAGCAAGGGGAAGGAAATAATAAACATTTGAGTGAAAATTAACTACAGTAGAAAAACATTGGAGAAAATCAATGAAACCAAAAATTACACCTTTGAAAAGATCAACAAATTAATGAACTGTTAGCTAGACTGACCTAGTGTGAAGGACAGCAGCAGTCAGTACCGAAGCACAGCTCTGAGCAGAAAGGTTTTGATGTTGCAGGAATTCTGTATTGCAGGGGCAATACTGCCAAAGCCAGCAGGCAAGAATCAGAAGCCCTTCTTATGGGAAACAGACATAGACGAAGAACTGTTAACAGGGGCAAAACTGCAAAAATCTTGTTACTAGGAGATTTTGACATAATGATTCAAGTATAAATGTTTTTTAAAAAGAAAAAAAGTTATATTTTTACTAAGTACTATGGAACAAACCAGGAGCTTTGCTAATATAATAGGTAAAAATACTGTCATGAACTTTTCCATTAAATATAGAAGCTGTATGAATCCAATCAAACATTAATAAATATGTACTCTTTTCCAACATGCAGAAGAAATCTTTCCCCATTTGTTTACAAGTCTTACAGTGGACAAGATAAAATAGGCTTAGAATACCAAAAGCATACCACAACATTGAATTTACTTTTTAAACTTTAAAACTGGAAACTTTAAAATGTCAAGGAGATAATGCACCTCATGAAGAAGATAGTGAAATAATGACTTTTGAAAAATTTAATTAGTAAATGTTACAATATATTTCTATTCATATTTAGTGAGCTATTTTACAGCTCAAAGATTTTACTATATAACTTACTGTTATTTACTGGATACCCTCACACAGGAGGCAATTCAGGGCTAACCAAAACATGATTTTTTTTCCTCTTTCTGAAATTTGTCAGTTGTTTTAATTGGTCTACACTTTTGCTTAGTTATTCTTTGAGCATGGAGACAAATTATGACACAAAGTTTAGTTCTTTCAAACCATAGTTATATAAGATTTGAATGAATTTCTTCAATAGAACAGAACTGAAAAAATAAATATATGAAACATATGTTTGAAAGAGTAATTCAAATGAACTCATGGACTATAGGAAAACATTCATTTCAAAATACAGAGCAGGTGTTTGGGGAAGATGTTTTATGCTGGGTTGTGTTTGAATCATTTGGAATCTAAATGAAACACTTCTCTGGTTACACACCAGTTTTCAGCTCCAAAACTCTTTACAAATAGCAGTGAATGCCCTCTGTCACAACACAAGTGAAAGATGAAATAGAAGCAGAGGTTAACTTGCTTTGCTGCAGAGGGAAGTATCCAGCAGGAGGGAAATTTTCCAGTACTTCCCGAATCATTTTAAATTCCTGTGTTTCAGTAGATGGTAAGAAGAAAAACTGCCATTTAAAACATCCTCAATTGTACTTTAACTAATACATCAAGTTAGTGTGTAATAATAAAAATCTAAAATTGCAATGCTCAAAGAAAAGCTTTTTTTTTTTTTTTTTAATTTTCCTGTATAGCCCGCCAGCAAGCAAAAGATAAGAAAAACATATATGTGTATATGTGCTCATATGACTTAGGATGTTAGAAATCAATGATTCTTCATTGAATCATAGTGAGAAGAAAAAACTTTTTTTTTTCACTGAACATTACCATGGGCAGAAAAAGGCAAGGAATCTTTCATTATGCCAGTTGAATATACTAGATATTTTTGTCATAGTGTCTGGTGCAATTTATTAGCATTAAAAGCACAAGAGATAGGCATGGTAGAAAAATAAAATAGACCCTGTGGAATATAACAAAATAAATTATTTATACTAAAACTGAGGGTCATCTCATCCTCTGGTTAAAAGCAGAGTGACTAGTTACCTCTAGTTGAAAACTCAAATGTCATTTGTTTCTAATGGCCTGTTGGTGTTATTACAAATGCATGAAGAAATAACACTGAATTTGGTACAAAAGCAAGTGTAACTGATGCTGATGAATCTACATGTGTAATCTTATAGAGATTTTATAATTATGCTAGTCATTACTTGATCTCTATTATTCTAATTTTCTTTTATATTATAGGTATTCCAAATTTCATTCTCGCACATCATATGTAAGTAATATAACAGACACATACACACAAACTCTACACCAACATAAATGTGAAATATTTATATCTTTGTTTAAAAATTAATTTCCATTTGAGGGACTTCCGGCCAAGATAGAGGTGTAGGTAGACACACTGTACCTCCTCACACAATCAAAGTAAGTACAACAACAATTTAAAAACAAAAAAATAAACAACCAGTACTGACAGAAAATTGAACTATATGGAAGTCTGACAACCAAGGAATTAAGATAGACATATTCATCCAGGCCAGAGTCAGGGAGCCGGGACAGAGAGGGCAGGGCAGCTGGCTGGCCTGGGAATGCAAGGTGGCAGCTGGTAGACCCAGTGAGGCAGCAGATTGTGGAGGGGCACAGCGCATCCGGTCCCACACTTGTACACAGACAAAGTAGGTGAAACTGGGGAGTGAGACAGACCACGCAACCCAGGGTCCCAGCATGGGGAAATAAAGCCTCAAAACACCAATTGAAAACACCTGTGGGGGTTGAGTGCCAGGAGAAACTCCCAGCCTCACAGGAGAGTTTGTTGGAGAGACCCACAGGGTCCCAGGATGTACACAAACCTACCCACATGGGAATCAGCACCAGAAGGGCCCAGTTTGCTTGTGGGAAGTGGAGAAAGTGACTGAAATCCAGCAGAGAGTGGAGCATGCACTATTATTTTCTCTCAGACCCCTGCCCCACATATAACATCACAACTCAGCCACTGGGTTACCCCACCCTGGTGAACACCTAAGGCTTCACCCCTCACTATGTAACAGGTGTGACAAGACAAAAAAAATGACCCAAATGAAAGAACAGATCCAAGCTCCAGAACAAATACAACTAAGTGACAAAGAGATAGCCAACCTATCAAATGTACAGTTCAAAACACTGGTAATCAGGATGCTTACAGAATTGGTTGAATTTGGTGGCAAGTAGATGAAAAAATGGAGGCTATGCTAAGTTAAATAGAGGAAAATGTACAGGGAACCAATAGTGATGGGAAGGAAACTGGAACTCAAATCAACAGGGTGGACCAGAAGGAAGAATAAAACATCCAATCAGCAAAGAATGAAGAAATAAGAATTCAAAAAATGAGGAGAATCTTAGGAACTTCCAGGACATCTTTAAATGTTCCAACATCTGAACTATAGGGGTACCAGAAAGGGAAGAGGAAGAGCAACAAGTGGAAGAGTTATTGGAACAAATAATAAAGAACTTCCCCATTCTGGCTAAGGAAACAGACTTCCAAAAAGTTCAGGAAGCTCAGAGAGTCCCAAAGAAGTTGGACCCAGGGAGGAACACACCAAGGCACATCAGAATTACATTAGCCAAGATTAAAGATAAGGAGAGAATCCTAGAAGCAGCAAGAGACAAGGAGACAGTCACCTACAAAGGAATTCCCATCAGACTGTCAGCTGATTTCTCAAAAGAGACCTTACAGGCAAGAAGGCACTGGAAGGAAGTATTCCAAGTCATGAAAGGCAATGACCTACACCCAAGATTACTCTATCCAGCAAAGCTTTCATTTAGAATGAAAGGGCAGATAAAGTGTTTCTCAGATAAGGTCAAGTTAAAGAAGTTCATCATCACCTGTAGCGATTTTCAAGCCTCGCTTAAAACACCCGGCTGTCTGACTGAAGCGTGCAGAACCTGGGCCTTTCCCAACTATGAACACGCTTAAACATACTTGCTGTTGTGTGCAGAATCCGGGCCTTTCCCGGCTGTGAACACGTAAAAAACCCACTAGAGAAATAATCATGCACAGAAACAGTTTTCTGAATGGAAGACAAAGACAGAGCGCTCACTCTCCAATTCTTTGAGCCCCTCCGGGCTAAACCTTCCTAAGGGGAAGAGGCTCTTCTTTTGTCCTAGTGGGTTTTTATTGAGAAAGTCAACACAGTTTGTGGATTGACAGTCTGGCAGAAGGGATCAAAGGGAACACGTATCTTACAAAGATGTTAACAGAGTTTCTGTTGTGATTCCGGGCAGAGATTGGAGTTTTATCATATGAAAAGACTACAGGTTTTAAAGGTTTCCTGACTATGCCATCAAATTCTAAGTTAATAACATCCTCCAGCAAACAGATCTCACAGGATCTTGCATATTCTTTGTCTCAGGCCTGATTACCCCGGGGGTCCGCCGTCTCCAGTCTGAGCTGCCCCTTCCTTTGGCTATTTGCTAAGTAAGCCCTGGGGAGGGCTGGAGACAGAAACAGCAAGGAGACTTGGATTTCTCACATCTGAGTACAAAGACTCAGGCTAAGAGGGGGCAGGGGTAGATGCTGATCACCCCTTCCTTTCCACAGCCCCTTCATTTATTTCCACAGTCTCGTGAGACTTATTCCACAGAGGCCTTTACGAGATCAGCTCCTGGCTTAGGTTGCTTCTCCCTGAGAAGTCTTACCTGTCATTGGAAACTGATCTAGCATTAAAGGCCAGGGACAGAACAGGTAGCATTCATGCCAGGTGAATAAGTTTTGTCTCCTTAGTGGCTCCTGATCCGGAGGTTTCTCACTCAGCCTAAGTCACAGGGGGTCACAGCTTTCTGAGACCAGGCAGGGTGGCCCCCAACAATCACCAAACCCTTATTATATGAAATGTTAAAGGGGCTTATCTAGGAAAAAGAAGATGAAAAATATGTACCATAAAATGACAGTAAACTCACAATTATTAACAACTACACCTAACATAAAAACAAAAAGAAACTAAGCAAACAACTAGAACAGGAACAGAACCGCAGAAATGGAGATCACATGGAGGGTTATCAACAGGGGAGTGGGAGGAGAAGAGAGTGGAAAACATGCAGAGAATAAGTAGCATAGATGGTAGGTAGAAAATAGAAAGGGGGAGAGTGAGAATAGTATGGGAAATGTAGAAGCCAAAGAACTTACAAGTATGACACATGGACATGAACTAAAGGGGGGGAATGTGGGTTGGAGATGATGTGCAGGGTGGAGGGGAGTGAAGGGGGGGAAATGGGACAACTATAATAGCATAATCAATAAAATATATTAAAAATTAATTTCCATTTGAATTAAAGTTGTTGTTTATGAATTCAAATGTCCATTAAAATTATATATTTAGGAAAAATTTTCTCATATATCATATACTATTAGCTATGATGTCAATCCAATTAAGGAATAGAATATTGACTGCTTAAGTACAGAAGTTATCCTTTGTAAGGACCATTTTGTAGGTCACTCTTAACCAATATAAATGAAGTAAAAGAGGTCAAGAAATAATATTTTAATATTTTTCAAAGGCATACTGCTAAAGATGAATGTTTTAATTTACTATAAACTAAGTCAAAATTGTGAAGAGTAGATATGAAAGTCTTTGATAAAATAAGAAAAATAGATAAAATAGAAAAATTTTATATCGATAAAATATCTACAAAATAAAATAAAAAATATCTTGATAAAATATAAATCAGGAGTATATATAAAGATGATCCTATAAGTAGGTTTTACCCAGATATGTAAATAGCACTGGAATACATATTCATAAAAATATGACTTTAAAAAATTATATTTTATTGATTATGCTATTACAGTAGTCTCAGTTTTTCCCACTTTGTCCCAGCACCCCCCACTCCCTCAAGCAACACCACATTGTTGTTCATGTCCATGGATCTTGCGCATAAGTTTTTTCACTACTCCATTTCCTATACTGTACTTTACATCCCCATGGCTATTCTGTAACTACCTCGTTGTATTTCCTAATCCCTTTATCTCTTCCTGCATTCCCTTTACCCTCCTCCCATCTGGCAACCACCAAAATGCTCTCTGTATCCAGGATTCTGCCTCTGTTCTTGTTTGCTTAGTTTGTTTATTATGTTCCATTGATGATGGATATGTATTTATTGCCATTTTATTGTTCATACTTTTGATTTTCTTAAATAAGTCTTTCTCAAATAAGTCTTCTTTTTCCCCCATTTTATTTAAATGATTTTTCAAGTACAGTTTTCTCCCCTTTACTCCGAATCAAGCCCACCCCCCCCAACTTCCCTCCCATTACCACCCTCCCCCTAGTTTTTTTCCATGTGTCTTTTAACTTCCTTCCTGTAAACCCTTCCCCTTTTCCCCTGAAATTCCCTCTTCTCTCTCCTCTGGTCACTTTCTGCCTTTCCTCTATTTCAGTGTCTTTGACTATATTTTGCTTGTTTCTTTGTTTTGTTGTTTAGGTTCCTGTTAAAGGTGAGATCATATGGTATTTATCTTTCACTGCCTAGCTTATTTCGCTTGACATAATGCTTTCCAGCTGTTGTTAAGCTGGAAATGATGTTGCAAAGGGAAGGAGCTCCTTCTTTCTTTCTGCTGCATAGAATTCCATTGTGTAAATGTACTATAGTTTTTTGATCCATTCATTTACTGATGGGCATCTAGGTTGCTTCCAGCATTTAGCAATTGTAAAGTGTGCTGCTATGAACATTGGGGTGCAAAGGTTCTTTTGGATTGGTGTTTTAGGATTCTTAGGATATAGTCCCAGCAGTGGAATTGCTGGGTTGAACGGCAGATCCATTTTTAATTTTCTGAGGAAGTTCCATACTGTTTTCCATAGTGGTCGTAGCAGTCTGCAGTCCCACTAACAGTGCACTAGTGTCCCCTTTTCTCCACAACCTCTCCAACACTTGCTGTTTGTTGTTTTGCTTATAATGGCCATTCTGACAGGTGTGAAGTGGTACCTCATTGTGGTTTTAATCTGCATCTCTCTGATAGGTAGCGATATTGAACATCGTTTCATGTGATTTGGATCTTCTGTATGTCCTCCTTGGAGAAGTGTCTGTTCAAGTCCTTTGCCCATTTTTTAATTGGGTTGCTTGTCTTCTTAGAGTATAATTGTGTAAGTTGTTTATATATTTTGGAGATTAAGCCCTTGTCTGAGATATCATTGGCAAATATGTTTTCCCATACAGTTGGTTCTCTTTTAATTTTGATACTGTTTTCCTTAGCTGTGCAGAAGCTTTTTATTTTGATGAGGTCCCATTTGTTTATTCTTTCCTTTATGTCTCTTGCTCTAGGGGACATGTCTATAAAAAACTTTTTGCGTGATATATCTGAGATTTTCTTACCTATGTTCTCCTCTAGTACTTTAATGGTGTCATGGTTTATATTTAAGTCTTTTACCCACTTGAGTTTATTTTTGTATAAGGTGTAAGTTGGTGTTCTAGTTTCATTTTTTGTGCATGTAGCTGTCCAGTTCTCCCAGCACCATTTGTTGAAGAGGCAATTTTTATTCCATTTTATGTTGCTGCCTCCTTTATCAAATATCAATTGACCGTAGAGACTTGGGTTTATTTCTGGGCTCTCTGTTCTGTTCCATTGGTCCATGTGCCTGTTTTTATGCCAATACCAGGCTGTTTTGATTACCGTGGCCTTGTAGTATAGTTTAGTGTCAGGTATTGTGATCCCTCCTACTTTACTCTTCTTTTTCAATATTGCAGTAGATATTCGGGGTCGCTTATGGTTCCATACAAATTTTTGAAGTGTTTGTTCTATGTCAGTGAAATAAGCCATTGGTATTTTAATAGGTATTGCGCTGAACATGTAAATTGCTTTGGGTAGTATGGACATTTTAATGATATTAATTCTCCCTATCCATGAACATGGTATATGTTTCCATTTGTTTGTGTCTTCCTTGATTTCTTTCCTCAGTGGTATATAGTTTTCTGAATACAAGTCTTTTACCTCTTTGGTTAGGTTTATACCTAGGTATTTTATTTTTCTTTTTGCTATTTCAAATGGGATTTTTTCCTTGATTTCTGCTTCTGCTGTTTCATTGGTGATGTACAGAAATGCCTTTGATTTCTGGATATTGACTTTGTATCCCGCTGTTTTGCCAAATTCATTTGTTAGGTCAAGCAGTTTTTTGGTAGAGTCTATAGGATTTTCTACGTACACTATAATGTAATCTGCAAACAATGACAGTTTTGTTTCCTCCTTTCTGATTTGGATGCCTTTTATTTCCTTTTCTTGTCTGATTGCTGTGGCTGAAACTTCCAATACTATATTGAATAAAAGTGGTGAAAGTGGACAGCCTTGTCTTGTTCCTGTTCTTAGTGGAAAAGATTTTAGTTTTTGCCCATTGAGTATGATGCTTGCTATAGGTCTCTCATATATGGCCTTTATTATGTTGAGAAATGTTCCCTCTATTCCCACTTTGCTGAGTGTTTTTATCATAAATGG
>PVIA01016429.1:0-18934 GCA_004024845.1 Tonatia bakeri | reverse complement strand
TTGTGTTGTGTCTTCTCAGGCTTTTCCTGATTATCTGGGGCTGTGCTGAAACTCAGAGCTTCCCTGTTGAAATAGCTCATCAACTACTCTCCCAGGAGCCTTGCTAACTCACCTGAGTATGAGATCAGTGCCTGTGGCCCCCTTATGGCCTCTCTTTCTGAATCAATGTAGTGGGGAAATCTGCTGTAAGCAGCAGATGCATAGTTTGTCAGAGCTATTCCAGGACAATTCTGGGGGCAGCAGAGAAACCAGGGATGAGGGTGAGAGAGAGATTGACATGTAAAGGGAACATCTTCATTCAGGTCACCAAGAGATCTCCCCAAACAAAAGGTTCGCAGGTCTACCTCACCCATGGGAGGGTGCGGTGCACATGCTTTGATTGCTGAGATTCATTGTCACAAGGAAACAGCTTTTAGTAGCTAGAAATTTTATTGTGGTTTCAGGGAGTCATAACATGTCTTCTGCTGTTGTAGTAGAAAGCATTTCCCGCATCTACTCAGTGATGCTCAGGTATTTACAATATGTGAGAGGGATGACTGCCGCAGGCTACAGGAGCATAAAAGCAGTTATTAACTATATTACACTATGCCTTAAATTAAAGTTCACAAAGAAAAAAATCTTAAATTGAAAAAGTTCTAGCCCTGGCTGGCGTAGCTCAGTGGATTGAGCGCGGGCTGCGAACAAAAGCATCGCAGGTTTGATTCCCAGTTAGGGCACATGCCTGGGTTGCAGGCCATGGCCCCCAGCAACCACACATTGATGTTTCTCTCTCTCTCTCTTTCTCCCTCCCTTCCCTCTCTAAAAATAAATAAATAAAATCTTTTTAAAAACATTTTTTTAAAAAAAGAAAAAGTTCTTTAATCTTCTCTTACTGAATGAAGGTTCTATATTTAGACCTGTGACCTTTATAATTATTTATTTAGACTCTAGGGCAGGACCCAGACTTCTTTGCTATAAAAAACTGTTTGGAAAAAATGAAGAATGGGTAACAGTTTCAAATAAGATCTATTTTCCTTCACCTATCATTTTTACAGTTGACTATACCCGCACCCGTAATTATCTAACATGCACAAAGACAGACAATAGGTGTGATGGGAGAATGGTGCACAGCATTGGAGCTTTCCCTCCATTGTAGGATATACTGAAATTTTCTCCAGTTAAACCTTGGTTGACCCAAGTTTTGGTGAATTTGTTTAAATTTGTTTGTTTGTTTGTTTGTTTTTGTTGTTGCTGCTATAAAGCTTCTACAAATCATGGGCGAGTCTGCTAAGCCACCCACTAGATGCTCATTAATACAAACTACAGTTGACCCTTGAGCAACATGGATTTGAAGTGCACAGGTTCACTTATTGGTTTTTCTCAATAGAATTTTTTAAAAAACTTGCAGACAGAGTGCATAGCCTAAAATAGACAACCTAAACTTACAGTGTGAATAAATACAGTATAATACTATAAATGTATTTTCTTATTCTTAAGACCTTCTTAATAACCTTGTTTCTAGCTTATGTTATTGTCAGATACAGTACATAAAATATATAACACAAAACATGTATTAATTGACTGTTGATGGTATCAGTAAGGCTTCTGGTCAATAGTAGGATATTAGTAGTAGTTATGGTTTTGTGGAGTCAAAAATTACATGTGTTTTTTAACTGTTTGGGGCTATCACCTCTAACCCACATATTGTTCAATGGTCAACCGTATAACTAAACTTCAGTTTCTTTCATTTTATTTCATTATCTGGTGGTAATTCAGGCAGTTTTTCCCCTTATACACATAATTTCTATTAATAAACTACTCAACTCTAAATGTAATTCCCCCATTGGAATCTCAGAGTGGGAAATAATCTAATTAGGATCTTTCCCTGTAGGTTATTTTGGTTTTATTGTCAGCATTGGACCTTTCATTACCATTCGCATGGAAGGACTGAAAAGCAGCCCAACTTGCAATTAAGGACTTTAAAAAAATGTGTTTTTTGAATCTACATCTGTTTAGAGAACAGATTCAAGATAAGAAATATTTTCTTCCTTAACAAATAAATCTCACTGGTATAAAATATACAAATACCTTAGATCCTAAATGTATTTGAAATTAATAGATTTGAAATCATTTTATATTTAAAGGACTAACTTAAGAAAACTGTATTTTGGCAAATGTATTATTAAGCAGATGATACCTCACCTGTCACAGAATTTGGTAAATTATTTTTGAAGTCAAATTTATAATTCTGAGGGTAGCAGCAAACTTCACTAAGTTTCTTAATGACATTTTTAAAATTTATTTAGTTATTTATTTATTAGTTACTTTCTTTTCCAAAATTGACTAAATAAAAGCAAACAATGACAATAATTGCAAAAATATACATAATGCTTATTATGGACTAGGTGCTTATTCTAGGCGGTTTATAGAAATTAAATCATTTAATTCCCACAACTTAATTATCTCATCACCTTTAGTAACCCCAGTTTAGGGATCAAGAAACTGAAATACAATTTTTTAGGCAGTCTAGAGCTAAAGTTTTTTAAAATATTTTTTAAAGATTGTTTATTCTATTTCTATTTATTTTTAGAGAGAGTGGAAGAGAAGGAGAAAGAAAAGGAAAGAAACATTAATGTGTGATTGCCTGTCGTGTGCCCCCTACTGGGGACCTGGCCCGCAACCCAGGCATATGCCCTGACTGGGAATCAAACTGTCCACCCTTTGGTTTGTAGGCCGTCACTCAAATCCCCTAAGCCACACCAGCCAGGGCTAAAGCTAAAGTTTTTGCTTTTAACTATTGCACTGAGTTCATCTCAGTAGTGCTATATCAGTAATCATTTGTAAGTGATTAGCTAGTTGCTGTTTTAATATTTAGTTTTAATTTGGCTTCTAAGTGTAGACCTATTTCAATCCAAGAGCGTGTTACCTGTCCACCAATAAGTATGTAAGGTGCTGCCTGCCTGGGGAACCTGTCCTGCTCCACGGTCTTGTTGTCAGTTTTACTGAGTGATTTTGTTGACACTGAAAGTAGTCCATTTCTCCAGACAGATCCACATCAACCAAGCTCATGAGATGGTGAAGTCCATTACCAAAGGGATTGGACATTCAAGTTCACTGTCTTGTACCTTCTTCAGCTAACTATGTATGAACTCCAGGAGACACATAGCAAAGTCTAACCCAAAGTGTGCTTAGTGGGCCTGGATCAATACCCAGGGAAGAATCATAAGATTTGAGTGTTAGCTGGTATCAGGTCATTACAAAGCAATTGCTAGATTACACTATAGATAAGCCTGCTCCTTACAGTAGACAGATTAAATCCTTAGGTTAAAACCCCTTTGACCCTGAGCCCCAACAAGGTTTGTTCACATGACTCTTCCTTCTCAGAATTCCATTTCTGGCTAACCCCTCCCAACTACCCAAATGATGGCATCTGGTCTAAGTATGTTCATACTATCAGTTAGGCAAGTGGATTTCAACCCTTTTTGACTTATATATGATAAGATATATATTTGAAATTCATAATATATAATGGCTAGTCTTCCTCTTGAAGTCACTTATGGTGGCATTTTTCCTCCACTATCTTGCATGGTTTGTAAGTGAATCTCAGAAGACAACCTTGCGGGCATGTAGGAGACACCTAACTAGTGCTACTTTCTACCACAGGACACAAAAATAGAACATTTTTCACTGACAGAGAAATTATCATACTTTCCAGAGAAAAATTTCTTCTTGTTTGTAGTATAGTACAATAGCTGCTATTAACATAAATGCATTCAAATTACTCATTCATTCAATAACCCTTTGTTAAGGGTCCATTATTTCCACATAGCTCAGCTGGGCAGATAACTAATTGATATATTAATTTTGCCTACAGTGCAAAGTTCTGCTCCTGACATGCTGTTGGAAGAATCCTTGGGCACTGTACATCTCAAACCAAAAATACCTTATTTAAATAATAAATAATTGAACGATAATAAATTTGAAGATAATTTACCACTGTCCTTTTGTGGTGACCCAAGTAACATCTTAGAGGGCAAGCAAAAACACAACGCAAAGCTAAGCAATGGTGCCACCAGATTTGGTCTCCTTCTCCATAAAGTACACTTTATAAAATCCAGACTTTAGATCTGTGGAGCTAAACAGATGCACACAAGATTTACTTTTTCAGTATTTTTTTTTTCTTGGCTTGAGAAAGCTCCCCCTCTCCCATGAAATCCTTCTTGGCTACATTATCTATTATGAGAGCTTATTCATGTGATTCTTTCCACACTCACTTTGCATATATGAATTTGTAGCATTGTTAACATGAATTAACCCTATCATTGATGGCTTCACTTTCCCGTGTGTGAGAGTGCTCACTGCTGACTGAGTTCAATGCTCTTTTAGGACACATGCTGCTGACCTCAGCTGTCATCACCCAACACTAGGAAAGCAGCATTAGGGCAGGTACCCACTGAATCTGCTGAATGAATGTGCCCCTTATCCCAGGAGGGCTGAGGTGAGGGGCCGTGACCATCACTGATGGTCTACTTGCAGCCTTCAACGATCTGATTCAGGAAAAGATTTGATTTGAACAATCTGTTCATTCTTTTCAAAGGGTGGTTTTCAGCACACCATTTGGTCTACTTTTGGATTGCCATAAAAATACAATGAGGAAGTAATTTCTTTGAAGAAATTCCCCTATTTCCAGTCAAAAGCTACTTTTGGCTACCAGACCTGCCTGTCCTTTTAAGTCTAAAAGCCCTCATTCTCAGCTTGCTTCTCCTGTGTTCCCACCAAAAAGGGAACTTGCTGGGCACTTCTACTTGACTCTGCCTCCCAAAAGAAACAAAACAAACAAATAAAACCATTATGATCGCCCCCAGCTGTAGAAAAAGGGAAGACTGTAATATTTTTGTGATTTAGGTTGGGTTTCTTTTTTCTTTTATCTCCTTCCTTCCTTCCTTCCTTCCTTCCTTCCTTCCTTCCTTCCTTCCTCCCTCTTCTACTCCTTCTCTTTCTTCTCTCTCTGTCTCTCTCTCTCCTTTGTTTCTCTAGAAATAGAAACTAAAATAGCAGTTAGATCAATGTTTTCTTGACAATTAAGAAATAAAAAGGACTGCCACAGAAATGATGAGGTAAAAAAGCTTCACAGTCCCAGAGCCAGCAGCATTCAGATGCTTGTTCAAAATTTCCCTTCTGAAGAGAAACCCAAAGGAGAGTGAAACAAAAAGAGGGTTTTACAAAATGCTTGACTTTGAAAATAAGAGTTGAAAGCAGAAGAGCACACTAATGGGAGTGTGTGTGTATTGGGGGGGTGGGGTGGGAGAATGAAGCTGAGAGCCAGGAAAATGCAGTGACATAAATCAGGCTTGTGCTGAGTTTCCTGGGTTTTTTTATTGGTTTGTTCCCTGTGGTGCTTTCACTAAAACTGTTTCCTCTTTTCCTACATTCATTTTGGTCTCAATCCAGAAGGTCTTGGATGATGTTGGCAAAATGCCAAACATCTGGGTTTTGAGAAAGAGAGAGAGGGAGAGGGGGAGAGAGGGGGAGGGAGAGAGAAATCTCCATGGTTAAGTAATTTAATTTTTACATGTTCTTTGGGATGCTCTACATCGTGTGGTCTCAGAGGTCGGATGACTCTCCGCTTGCCAGACATCTGTTGAACACTATAGGAATCATGCATGATACCCCACTTGTTTAAATAAGAGATGAATAAGAGGAAGTCAAACTTATGACAGTTTTATAAAAGCTGAAATTATATTCTATAACAGATATGTAGGATGATATTTAATATTTTCTATGTAATTTCTACCTGTATCATTATTAGATGTCCCACTTTTAGAATATGATTCTGCTTCTGAGCCTGAGATCAGTACTTTATGTATATTAGTTTATTTAATCCTCACATAACCTCAATATATAATTAATGATATCATTTCTATTGCAATGCTCAAGAAAACTGAGGAACATAGAAGCTACATGATCTCCTTAGTATTGTCTAGCTAGAAAATTGTATAGCTGATATTTTAATCTTAGTCTTTCTGACTCAAGAATCCTGAACAGTAATCTTTTTTTTACATTTCAGTTGATTATTACAAATTTTAATATGAATAAGGAAGCTAATAAAGGTAGCAGTGAGATTCGTACTTTGTTCATTTGCAGCTGTTTAATTAAAATATTGGCTTTAAATTTTTGCACTCTATTTCTCTACCTATGTGTGCTCTTCAGTTGTTAATAAAAAGTGGTTGTGAGCTGTACCTTACAAGGAGAAAATTTTTAAACATTTGATACATGTAAGGCTCCATGCTTGCTATAAAACCTAATTTAGAGAAAAGGAAGGCATTAGTTTAAAATGCATTGATCATAATAGGAAAATGATACTTGGACTGGGCATATTTCTTCCTTCTAAACTATAAAAAATGAAGCATAATTGATATCAATTATTTAATTTTTTATGGGTAACTTCTTCAGTTAACTATTACTACATAACAAACTTCACCAAAATATAGTAGCTCAATACAACAACTACTTAATTATACCTCACAGATTTTGTGGGTTAAGAATTCAGGAATCGCTTAGCTGAGTGGTTCTTTTGCTTCATGAGGCTTCAACTGGGGTTGTTTAGTTGTTGACAGTTGATGGCTGGATGATGTAGACAGTGCTGCCCAATTATATATACCATATAGTTTTCAAATTTCTAATATCCAAATATAAAAATGTTTAAATAAGTAGGATGAACTTTAATAGCATATTTTAATCCAATATATCTAAAATGTATGTGTTATGTGCTGTCAAGTTGGCTTGGGTTGAGGACTGAGAGATGTCCACAATGTCCTGTCCTCAACAGCCTTGCTCAGCTGTTGTAGACTCATGCCTCTGGCTTGGTTTTTGGAGTAAATACATCTCATATTTGGTCTTCTTTTTATCATTTAAACATATAATCAATATAAAATTTTTAAGCAATATGTTTTTGAAATCCTTTATGTATTTTACTCTTGCAGCACATCTTTAGACTATTGACATTTTGTTTTAATACTCACTCATGGACATTTTTTTTTTTTGCATTGATTTGTTGCCTCCCATTCACACCCAGACTGGGGATCAAACCTGCAAAACTGAGGCATGTGCCCTGACTGAGAATCAAATCTGCAACCTATCAGTTACTGGATGACACTCCAACCAAATGAGCTACACTGGCCAGATCTGGACTATTGACATTTTGAGTGCTCAGTAGCCACCTGTGGCTCCCTTTATTCTACACTGAACAGCACAGGTTACTAGAGATTTGAAGTTTTCCACCCACAGGATTCCCACCCTGGTGGAGTTGGATGAAAAGCTAGGCTCAGCTAAACCTCTCTGTTTTCCCAAGGATTCTCAGGATTTTTCCCACATGGTTTTTCTTGTAGGTAGTCAGTATTCTTACCAAGTTTGGCTCAATTTCCCAAGAGATTGAGGTGGAATCTGCCAGTCCTTTGAAAGGACAAGTCCTGAACTGGCATACCATTGTCTCCTCAGCACTGGGCACCACCAAATAATCACAGGCCAGCTCAGGTTCAAGGGAAAGGAAAACTCTCATGCCCCTCAATGGAAGGATTGTCAAAAAACTTACAACTGTCTTTACTGTGCCAGAAAAATGTATTAGTTTATCTCAAAGTGTAATAGACTAAAACTGCATGTTTAGAAAAAATTTACATGTTTATAGAATATTGAGATATAGTGCATAATGAAAATAAAGCAATAGTTACACATATTTTATAGATCCTGAAATTATATTAATATATGAATTGATTATAGATGTCTAGAGTCATATATATATATATATATGTTTTTAGAAATAAGAACTTATCATATGTGATTTATTTCATATTGGATTCTTAATTAAAAACATACCTAATACCAACATTGTTCCTACAGGGAAAGAAAAAACATTTTTCTTGTTTCACTAATGTTACCACTATTCCATGGTGAAAAGCAAGCAGTTATTTGAATTTTACAGTTTTAACAAAAGCATTCTTTATCTCATATTTGAACTTTTATTTTGGTAATTGCTTTGCCATGGAGGTTCTGCCAATGACTCTCAAACTTTTTTTATGAATATTTAGCAAACGGGAGATCATTATTTGTTTTCAAATAACCTGCTTCAAATATAAAAGGGATGAACATAGCAAGTATAAAGCAAAGAGAAACTTAGGGAATTATTATTTTTTTAATTTATAGATAACTGGCTAGGTCTGATGAAATCTCATTTATATTGAAATCAATAACTTATGGGTGCTGAATATGGAAAATAAAATTAAAACACTGGGAATAAGGAATTCAAGGGATTTCTGTGTTAGGGTAGTAACATATGAGGTATTGTGATTCTGAAATATATTAGCTGTGTCATTAAGGTAGAGAATAGCGATTGAGTTAGACTAATTTAACATTGCTGTCAAAAGCTCTGGACTCTCTTCTAGAACAGGGCATCAAACTCATTTGTACCAAAGGCCACGTCAGCCTTGTGGTTGCCTTCGAGGAGCCAAATTAATTTTAGGACTGTATAAATATAACTACTCCTTAACCATTAAGGAGTTGAAATTATATTTGGCCCTTTGAAGGCAACCATGACGCTGATGTGGCCCCCAGTGCAAATGAGTTTGACAACCGTGTTCTAGAAGGAGGCAGCTTTTGTGACTAGTTACAGGTTTCACCAAACTCATTGGTTTTGACAATGACCAGTCTGCTTTGGACTTGTCTATGCTCTCTGCTTTGGAGAGGAACTGAGATGGCAGTAGATTTCCAGAAGGTTTCAACCAAGAAACAGACCAGTATGTGAATTGGAATTGACTACCTTGCCACAACAGCCAGGATGACCTTACTGGGTCTAATTTGATGATGTGCCTAAAAATATATGGTAATTGAAAATGTAATCGCTGTGGCTAGAAAGAAGATATTGTTTTCAGTTAAGATCTGACCTGAATCATGCAAAAGATGCCAATATACAAGTTTGCATAAAAAACAGATAATTTATTAGTTTTATTGGGTTATTTGGTCATTTCACTTCTACATGGAACTCCAGAAGCTTACAGAAGCTAGAATCTGATGTGGGAGTTTGGAGAGAAGAATGATCAATAAATTTGCTATTGACTTGTAGGTTACTTTACATATTTACTATCTTCAAAGTTCTGTCGCAGCCCTGGCCAGTGTGGCTGAGGTGTTGGAGTGTCATTTGGTAAATTGAAAGGTTGCTGGGTCGATTCCTTGTCAGGGCACAGCCTGAGTTGCAGGCTCAGTCCTAGCTGGGGCTCAGACAAGAGGCAACAGATCAATGCTTCTCACATTGATGATTCTCTCCCTTCTCCTCCCTTCCACTTGCTCTAGAATCAATAATCATGTCCTTGGGTGAGGATAAAAAAAGTTTTGATTGAAATAAAACTCTTATCCATGGTGTACACTAGATAAGTGAGGCATTAGATTAAAATTTATCTTGTAAATACAAACCCAGGAAAAAATAAGATGGATTAATCATGTTAAAATGTATTTAACTTTCATTCATTCAATTTATTTATTTACTGTCTCACTATACTCTTTTCTTCAATTGTACAGTTATTGCCAAAGAACATTTAGTAGAAAGAAAGTGACCTAATATTTATTAAAAAAGTAACAATGTTAAAGGCTGTTTATAAAGTCCATCACTATTTTCCAGGTACCATGCAAGGCAATTCACATTTATGTTACTATTTACTGCTCACAGAAAATCTAGAAAGTGAATCTTTAAAAAATTAAAAATGAAAAATAAATAAAAGCCTGTAACAGTCTCTTACTCACAGTAGCCTTTTCCAAAGTATATTTCGTGGAATGTATCCCAAGAGATATTCCTATAAAAATGGTTTTGTAGTTTGAGTCACAGTGCCCCTATGTGTAGTAAAGGCTCATAAAAGACCTAAAAAAGTTTTCTATTTAATTTTAGTTAGTCTAGCATTTTTCAAATTCAGGAACTGTCTCCTTCCACCTGTTCCATCCCATTTTCCCCTTTCTGTACATGTTTGGAAATGTTGATACATATAATAAAGTAACTTTTTTGGTCTACTGGAAGACTGTGGTTCTGCCCTGTTTCAGATAGTGCTGGTGCCTCAGCTACGTCTCCTGGAATCCTGTTGTTTTTCTGAGGGACTGGGGACCCTAGATTGCCTCCTTTTCCCAGATTGCCTTCTGCCTGGGCCTGAAGGATACCAGGGAAGCAGGAAAAGCCAGCTCTCTTGCCAGGGGTCTCGATGCCCTAAGGGTATTATTTACATTACAGAGCTCCCTTAGGGGATCTTGAGCTGTATAGAAGACAAAGCCCATTTTAAGTATAGGTAGGAGAGATAAGGCCTTGAATGGGATCACAGAGGAGAGATCAGAGGTAAACTGTTAGCACATGTAACAAAACTTCTCAAACTGTGACCAAGGGAATTTTGTCTGAAATCATACTCTTCTTTCCCTCTTCTATCCTGCTTCTTCAGACCAGTACAAGTTTCTCCTGGAAGCTTTCATCAACCACTTGCATATGAATCCTTGCCCCTGTTGTCTCCTGGCATTCATCTGCGGAACCTGATATAAGATGCCACCCACCCCCAGTTCTTTTGAAGTCTCTCTTATTGGAGAACAGCTGTGTGGTTGGAAAAGAGCAGTAATTCCATCCCTTCTATCACTGAGAGGGTCCAGAGAAGGAAAGCCTAAACCCACCACTGAACTGCATTGCCCCCACATAATCAGAACTGAAATTAGTTCTAGAATGGACATGTGATCTAACAGGACCAATGCACACAGGACAGGATTGCTGTCCAAGAATACACAGTTACATGGAGATCAGAATCAAAGGCATTTATTGGGACATAATCACTCCTCTGTTTCTGCATGTCATCCCATAGAGAACTTAAACAGTTAATGATGAGTTCACTGTATTTCCAAGTGACAGAGTTCTTTAGAGACACTTATTTGAAAGAGTAAGCATAAATAACAATATGAATCAGATCACTGTTTAAAAAGAAACAATGTCAATATAATTCCAGTATATTGGGGAGCTATATTTTTTCATTTGGAATTACCTTTGCAGAAATATTTCTAACATGTCTATATCAGTGGTTCTCAAAGTGCGGTCCCTAGACCAACGGTATCAGCATCATCCAGGGACTTCTTAGAAGTACAAATTCTTGAGTTCCATCAAAAAAACTATGGAAGTAAACTCTTTGGGGGTGTTGATAAACATGAATATTGCTTTTTAAAATCTTTGTCCTAAACTGAAAGATTTTCTTTTACCTGGATCTCTGCTTCTCTTTGGGGGGAAAAAGGACTTTGGAGAATATCAGGGAAGATAAGGTAGGTAAGGAGTGGTGTGCCTCTGTGGGAAGAAGGGGGAGATGGGAAGAGGTCCCAAGGGTGGAGGGTGGGGAATTGGATTTAAGGTGGAGGGTGAGGTTACTGGGTAAAGAGCATAAGGAATTTTGTTGGCTTGTTTGCTCTTGGAAAAGGGTATACATGAATATATGTGTATATAAAACCTATGAATTTATTATAGAGGAAGCTGTGAAATTTATGTAATCTTGATTTCATTCTGAACTAAAAAATAAAAGGAAATAAAAATCTCAATGCCAAAGAAGAAAATTTGGGGGCTGGCTAAACTGGGGGTCGGAGAACTGTCTGGCTGGACCCCTCTGAGTTTTTCTGGCTTTTCTAGCTGACCTCTTTCTTCCGTCTCTCCCAAAGCTCCAAATTACTCAGAGAAGGGCTCCTAAATAAGTGTCAGCTTTGCTTTGTTTTGGTTTTGGTTTTCTTGGAGGGATATGCAAAGAGGTGAGGACTGTAGGATTGAGGGTATAAAACACCGGCAGCATTTATTGACATGTGTGAGTCTATTGTAACGGCAGTCTAAAATGAGAAGGAACATGCTATAAATGAGAATCTTTCTGAGCCTGAATTTTTTAACCACTAAAATGGAGTAACAAAATTCTCACAGCTGTTTGCTTAGAAGATATAAATAAGTTGAATTTGTACAACCCTTCTTTCTCAGATCTCAGTTATGCTCTGCCTATTCTATGCACCCTTGAACTCCACGGAGTGAGCAAAGAACTCGGGGAATTTGGCGAAGCATCTTAGATTGCCACATGTAAGGTTCACCTCCTTGTAAAACTGGGGTGTGTATGTGTGCATAATTTATGCCCAAACACCAGTGGAGTTAATTAATCTGAAGGCTACTATTTGCACTGAGCTAATCCCAGTTCAACTCATTGGGGCTAGCAGCTACCAGTGGAGCTGATTTTTGAATATTTCATTATAAAATTGTATTCATTAAAAAATTAAGTTTTGTCCCCTCCCTCAGAAAAGTCCTCTCCGTTTGCATGCATGTCCAGGAATTGAGGCACTGGGCCTGCTCCCCAGAAATGTTTTCTATTTGTGGATACTTCCTCTGCTAATTTATGTTATGGCTACTCACTGTTCACTGATGATTATTTTTCACAGCTACTTCACTGGGGTGTGGACATCTACGTATTCCTGGAACAGTGACTCCTCCAGAAAAGCTTATTTAATAAATATTTGACAGGGCAGCTCTTATTTAAAGCAGGTTCTAGGCTTGAACTGTGTGCCATAAAGGCATATGGTGTTTTAAGGATGCAGGTCAGAAGAAGCCACTGGAAGACTTTGTTAAAATAGCTCAGTATTTCTCCAAACCCCAGAATTTATGACAAATTCTTACCTTACAATTTAAAACTCTAACTACTTTTTACTCAATAGATATAGAATCAATATGTCTAATCCATCATAATCAAAACCAAGCAAAAGAGGAAACAGGGATGTGGTAAATTACAGCAGTGCCACTTGTGTTTCTTCCTCGTGGTCAAAGTCTCTCACAGCTTTGGTCGATCACGCAAGCGGGTAAGAGTGCAGGCTGCAGGAGGACCTTCTGGGTGAGACTCCCAGCTCTGTAAGCTTGGGCCAGTTACTCCCCAACTCTGCGCCCCAATTACCCAACCCCCAACAGTGGGATGATGCTGAGAGTAGCAGTAACGTCCGAGGCTGTTAAAGGATCGAACACGTAGAAAACACTTGGATGCGTGCCCCACTGAGTACGTTCTCAATAATCATTAGCTATTATTGATAGATGCATATTTTAAAGATGTTATTTTCCATGATTTAACCTTAAGGTAATTCAAGTTGTGAAAATACACTACTGAATGTATAGTGATACAATTCCAAAGAGTTGAATTTTGTTTTTAACTATAATATGCATTCATTTCATTGATTTACAGTTAAATGATGACTTTTCAAGATCATTACCTTTATTATAGTAAATGTCCTTTGTAATTAAGTTCATATGCAATTAAATAAGATTTCACCACTCTCTTTCAGAAGTCTATTGCAGAAGATAATTCCAATAAGCAAATATATAAGATTTGGGATCATATAATAAGAGGTTAACTTGTTATTTTATTTTAGAAACTAGAAAAATTATATGGCAAAGTAGTTGAAGTTTGTAAATGAGTAATGAAAATAATCAAAATCACATACATTTTAAAAGTGAAGGCATATATTTACAATAGTTATAATTCAATGAGTACTTACTGAACTTCAGCCATGACCTAGGTAGAATGAATCTGATACATTTGTTATCCTGGAGGTTCTCAGGAATCAGTGAGAGAGTCAGACAGATGAACAGGTGCAGAGTGGCAGGTGTTATAACAAAGACACGAGTCAATTACCATGAGAACCAGGTGAAGGTAGAGCAGCAGTGGAGAAGAAAGAATTTTTTTAAGGAAATGAATACATTTTAAGGTTAATTAACAGTGAAGGGTGGGTTATTATCCAGGAAAATGCAATTTAAAATATCACTTCATATGCATGGGATTAGCAAAAATTAAAAGGGTGGCAATATCGAGTGGAAATATGTCTGGAAATAGATTTTTCATATGATGCTGGAGGAAATGTAAACTGGTACAAACACATATATCCTCTCTTTGTGAAAACCAGTGGGGATTGTGACTGAGAGAGTCCAAGGGCTTCTGGAGTCCCAGGCAATTCCTCCTAAAGGGCCTGTGCATGGACTTACACAGACACACTCACTCTGAGTTCTGGTGGTGGGGCAGCAATTCAAAAGGCACCAGGGGCACAAAGGGAGGAACTGAAGTATCTGACATCAAGACAGTACCTGGAGGGGCTGCTTTCTCCCAGAAAGGTATGCTGACAGAAGCCATTGTTCCTTCCCTGAGCCCATCCCCAACAGAGCCTACAGGCAAGCACCATATCTGAGACTACATCAACATGGTTTACACTGTTTGCCCTACCCTGGTAATTCTCAGAGACCCCAAACAACCCAACTTGTGGGCTCACACAAACTGTTTTCAGTGGCTTTCCCATACTAATTGTCTGTCTTGGCTCATGCTCCAGACTTTCCTAAAATCTCTTAAACAAGAAGCATCTGGCCTCAGCATACCCCATACTTCTCACTAAGTTGCCCCAGGCCTGGCACTAGCAACAGCCAGCCTTGGTTAGCAGCCTGGCCTCTCCTGGGCACCTCAAAGCCCAACACAAGTAACAACCATCTGAAGATCTCTTTGTAACTCATACTAGGTGACCATAGGCAGAACACACACAGGGTGGTTGACCTTGGCCTGCACCTCCTGGGAGGCCCCAGAGCCAGCATACCCAGTGGACAGCTTCAGACCATGTTGAAGTACCACTCAACCACTTCCACAGATGCATACTCAAGGGGTAGATTCAGCCGGCACCAGAGCCTCACTGAAGTAAGTCCTGCTCCAGAGGCATAACATTTGGCATTTTAATTTGATGTGTCTTGGTGTGGTCCTCTGCAGAGCTAATCATCTGTGGTAGTGGTAGCCAGTCCTTGTAGCCAATTGGCCTTGGGTAAATTCCTCTCATTGATATTCTAACAGCAATCAAAGCTCAACTACAACAATAGGGTGTACATAGCCCACACAGGGGGCACACCTGGAGTGCCCAGCTTGGGTAAACTGGCTGCTGTGCCAGGGGAATGTATAGAACAACTACTATGTTGGGTCACTCTACCAAGCCTGAGAGACATAACAGGTCTACCTAATACATACAAAGAAATACAGGGAAGCTGCCAAAATGAGAAAACAAAGAAACATGTCCAAAATGAAAGAACAGAACAAAACTTCAGAAACAGAACTAAACAAAATGGAGATAGAAAATCCTTAGATGCAGAGTTCAAAACACTGGTTATAAAGATGCTCAATGAACTCAGCAAGAGCAAATGAACTTAGAACTTGAACAGCAGAAAAAAAGGACATGGAAAACATCAAAAACAGCTGGTCAGAAATGAAGTGTACACTACATGAAATGAAGAATAATTTATAGGGAATCAGTGGTAGTGTAGATGAAACAAAAACCACCAAATCAGAACAGCAAAAAGAAAAGTGAATCCAAAAAGTGGAGATAATGTATGAAGCCTCTGGGGCAACTTTAAGCATAACAACATTCCATCATGGGGGCACCAGAAGGAGAAGAGAGCAAGCAAGGAATTGAAAACATCTGTGAAAAAATAATGACCAAAAATTTCACTAACATAGAGAAAGAAATAGACATACAAGTCCAGGAAGTACAGAGAGTCTCAAGTAAGTTAAACCAAAGAGGCCCACACCAAGACACATCATAATTAAAATGGCAAATGTTAAAGGTACAGAAAGAATCTTAAAAGTGACAAGAGAAAAGCAGCTAGTTACCTATAAGACAGCTCCCATAAGGCTGTCAGCTGATTTCTCAACAGGAACTTTTCAGGCCAGAAGGGACTGGCAAGAAATATTTAACATGATAAAAGCAAGGACCTACAACCAAGATTATTCTGTTCAGCAAAGCTATCATTTAGAAACAAAGGACAGATGGAGAATTTCCCAGACAAGAAAAAGCTAAAGGAGTTCATCACTGTCAAACCAGACAGTATTACAAGAAATATTAGAGTCTTCTGTAAGAAAAAGAAGGAAAAAATGATAAAAAATATGAACAATAAAATGGCTGTAAGTGCATATCTATCAACAATTGAATCTAGAAAACAAAGTAAACTAACAAGCAGAACAGAAGAAGACTTATGGACACCAAGAATATTTTGACGGTTGCCAGATGGGAAGGGAACTGTGGGGTTGGGTGTAAAAGGTGAACTACAAATTGGTAGTAACAGAATAATCATGGGGATATGAAGTACAGCACAGAGAATGTAGTCAAAAACATTCTAATATCTACATATAGGATAGATGGGTATGAGATTTATTGGGTTGAGCTCTTAGGAAGTTATATAATGTCTAATCACTGGGGCATACACCTGAAAGCAATATAATATTATCTGCTAACTAGAATTGAAAAAATAAAAAATGGCTCAAAGAAAGAAAAAAGAGAAACAAAGTAGTTCTTTTCTGAAAGTTCTGGAATAGATTCATTCGTAACTTTTGAAAATGATTCTCAAATGTGATGCCTCTCCAGCGTTTTCAGGACAAGCCATGCACTAGCCACGCGGCCCCCTCTAACATCTGTAGCTAGAGGCCCCTTCATACCTCAGGTGCTCTGTCAAACCACATTTCATCATGTTTCATCTACTGTTGGGTGATCCCAAAAGATAACCGTAATGAATGCTTCCCCGTGTCACAGTGAAACAACCCCCATTGTTTCTGTGCTAAATGAGAGCGAGGGCGGGGGGAAGCAAGCTGAAAGCAATTTCAGCCAGTGTAAAGGAAAGCAGTGTTAAGGGTTTCTCCCTTGCCTTTAGTACACTGACGCACGTGTTTCTGGGGTGGAAATTATGGAACCTGGAGACAATGCTCATGATGAGAAAACTCCAGTATACGTAAGGGAACAATGGGTTAACTGATTATTGTGGTTATACATTCGATTTCTTTTGAAAAATTCATTTTTGTCCTCCTGGAGATGACTTGAAATAACTTTTCATGTTCCTAATGATAGTTATTTTCTAGAGTTGTCAAAGGCACTACTCGTGTCATCGAAGAAGACTGAAGCTTGGCATTCTTCAGTCTTTTTCTCCCTGATAATCTCTCCGTCACCCTGTTTCCCTCATGGGTCATGGGCACAACTTCTTCTAAGTATTCTCTGCTTTCAGAGGCTCACTTTACTACAGTCTTTTCCTCCAGCAGTTGCTAGTGTTCACTTCGTTTTCCTCCTGGTGTCTTCTCACTGAGTCTGAAAATCTTGACTGAAAGGGGGAAAACAATAGCAGCTGCTGTACCAAGTTACACTGAATTACACTCTCCACCAGCAGCAGTTTTATTTCTCCCCTCTTCTCCAAGCACATTGCCTTCAACCTCCATCCTCTTCATTCAAATACGCTCTCCCATCTAGGATCAAGAGCACACCCATGACAGGACAGAAACAAATCCTCATGCCTGAGCCTCTGTTCCTCTCATTGTCCTGGGGTCTCATGACAACTGCTAAATGGTCCTTCCTGCCACCTTTGAGTTTTAGTTTTCCTGGACATTCCCTGCTCTAGGCCTGCTGAGCTGTTTTGTAAACAGAGCATGTTGAACTGAGACCCCAGACAGGACCAATGAGGCACAAGGATCCTCCCCCTGTGAAAATAGATGAACCTCTGGTGACAGGGATTGGAAATGTGAAGGGCAGGAGACTCAGCATAACTTTCATTTTTCCTGGAAGCCAGCTAGCCCTGTAAGCAGAGGACATGCATTTTTGTTTTTATTTTTTATTTTAAAAAGACAGCAATAGTTCATAGCTAAAAACTAAATGACTTGGTGAATAGATTTATGCTGTGCTTTACATCACCCTATTTTGTAACTACCAATTATTTATTTATTTTTATAGAGAGGGGAAAAGAGGGAGAAAGAGAGGGGGAGAAACATCAATATGTGGTTGCCTTTCTTGTGCCCCCTACTGGGGACCTGGCCCGCAACCCAGGCATGTGCCCTGACTGGGAACTGAACTGTGACCCTCTGGTTCACAGGCCGGCACTCAAATCCACTGGGCCACACTAGCCAGGGCCAATTTGTTCTTCTTCGTATATGAGGGGAGACTCTCAAAAACTGGAATTTATTTATAAAAATTGTGTATTTATTCTTACATGTTTAAACTTCAGTCACTTACGAAGTACTCTACATTTGATGCAATAGACATATTGAGATGTTTTTTGCACTGCTCAAAACAGTTTTTGAACTTGCAGATTTTGATACCTTTTAGCGCTTCTGCTGTTTTTTTGTTTCAACTCTTCCACACCAGCAAAGAATTTTGAAGACTTTTTTTTTCATCCAGAGAAGCAAATAAACAAACAAATTAAAAAGTCACTCTGAGTGAGATAAGGTGAATAGGGCAGGTGGGGCATGGGGGTCATGCTGCTTTGGTCAAAAACTGCTGAACACTCATGGCAAGAGTGCTTGTAAATCACCTATCATGAAAGAAGAAAATGCACTGACAGAGTCTTAAAAACATAATTCACTAAAGCCAAACTCAGCCTCTCACCACAATGCCATCTGGTACACTGATACAGATGGGTTCTAGAACACTCTCCTAGCAAGGGACGCGTGTACTACAAGAAGCCCACCCCCAGAAGATAATTCTGGTTTTATATCCTCCATTTCCCACTCTACACTCACTTTTCTGAAATAGTCATCTTAGCTAATATTTGTTGTAGGCATGTATGCATATGCTTTCAGGCTTTGTATTGATGTCCTATATAGTGAGAAATAACTTTATTATTTTATTATTTATTGGGGTGACACTGGTTCACAAAACCATATAGGTAAATAACTTTAAAACAAAATTATGCTTCATATACTGAATTTATTATGTAAATAGCTATATGGAATTTCACCACATATGTTATTTCCTTTCCTGAATTTTATTTTCTCTCTTGGTGCAGGAGTAATAACATAAACCATTTGTTGTTTTGGACCAAATTGCTGCTCGTTGCAGTCAAACAATGCATGTGCCTAATCTCTCTTTCCTATTAGTTGCATGAATGATT
>PVIA01016428.1:0-18929 GCA_004024845.1 Tonatia bakeri | reverse complement strand
GTGTCTGGGTTTAAATCCCCGCGCCAAACTTCCTCTGCATCCCTATTTCCGACTCCTCCTACACTTGGCCACACTTGCCCTCAATCTGCTGTCCTTTCCAGCTTTTTCTGGTCACCATCATGGGTCTGGGCAAGTGTCACCCCATGTCCTGGAACCAATCTCCTCTGAGCTCCCACCCAAGCGCTGAAACTCAGGGGACCTGCTCCTAGTCACGTCTCAGGGAGGTCTTCCTTTCCATCCCCCTAGCCCAGAGCATGGCCATAGCTATTTAGCATATTCAGGCAACCAGCCCAAGGCTATAGGTATGTTAAATGACCATGCCATGGATTAGCTGCAAAGCTGCCCTGCACATTCTTGCTCTATGAGCCCCTTCCCCCAACTCACACCTGTGGTGGGGGGAAGAGGTAAAAAAAAAATCTTAGAATCTCTGGACACCTTGAGTTCTGGGCCCCATTTCAAATGTCCATTTGGGGTCCCCCCCTCTTGGCTGCACCCTGTAACAATAACATATAGGATTCAGAAAGAGAGAAGGCTTATTTTCACACACCCTGGCCCCTAAGATTCCCTCTTTAGGATCCTATAATAGTTAACAAAAGGTATGCTGTATATTGAAGTCTTCAATTCAACTGGATCAATTTGTCTAGCAAACTCTGGGATCCTCTGTGAGGAAGACCCTTAGCTAACTGACAATGATCCTATTTCCAAATAAGGTCACATGCTGAGGAACATATGAATTTGGGGGTCACAATTAATCCCATACTGGTGGGATTCTGGCCTCATGAGGTACCAAAGTTACTGTGGGTTTTGTTGCCCAGCTTGTGGCAGTTAGGCTATTCTGACAGCAGATGATCTGTGGCTTCCTGTGCCCTCTTTGTTGGCCAGGCATAGGCCTTGTATTAACATTGACTCTTTAGAATTTCCACTTCACACATCGGCTGCCCTCTCACACACTTGCTGGTGTACAGGTACTAGCACCCCTTTGCCAGTTAAAAACAAAAGGAAGGGCTAGGACTAGACACAGGGGAACATATTCAAACGATTGGAAGCTGAGTGGAACCTGGCCTCCTGCATATGAAAATGTCTCATTTCCCCACAGCCACCCTATGATACAGGCTTCACTTGCTCACTCCTCTATTTGGGTACAAGAACTGCAGGTCTTTTCTGCTCCCAGTGAGAAATGCCAGGTTTCCCTCGTCATGGTGGACCCCGCCGCAGACTTCGTAATCTCTCAGGGATGTCCAGAGTCATAGAAGTTACTAAGCCCTCATGCCAGGTCTGCAAACCACCGGAGTTGCTGCTCTAGAAAACAGCGGGTTAACATGGAAGATTAAGGATACAATATTAAATATGTAAGCTTATTGATATTAACGTCATTGTAGAATAAATTTCACAAAAATCCAGACTTCACTGTTTGATTCCTTTGCATGGTTCTTCATATAATCTCTGACTTTGTAACAGGTGAGTTTTGACACTTTAGGATTATATCTCTAATTATATTGTTTAATTTATTCCACCTGCATAGAAGTGGTTTCTGTGACCAATCATACTGGGAGGGAAAAAAATTCGATTTCTATTTTAATGTGTTGAATACCTTCTAAGAGAATCTCTCCTTCCAATTTTTTAAACTTAGTCTTCTATAAAACCACTTTGGAAGTCCTTCATGTGTAATTAATATTGTGTTCAACATTTGAGTGGCCTAATCTTGAGTGGATCAGAAGAAAAAGTAGAAACACAACAAAGGAAAACATTCTGCTCATAATTAGATCCCTGTGAAACACTTTCACTAAAACTCAGATTACTTGAAAAAATTCTTGCTTGGGCTTTGCCTCTGAATTTGAAATTGGGAGGGCTGCTTATAATTACTTTTAAAATGGGACTTCAGGATTAATTGGTATATTCTGGAGTGTTCGAGTGTTAAAAGGTCACCAGATTAATTTGAAATGCAAAAGTATGTGAAGTAGCATTTTTTCTATTTATGAGGCAGTAACAGCGAGCCATCTTTGTCAAACCCAAACATGGGAGATATGGAGGTCACATTAAACAGGGAGCAATTTCATCCAAAAGCAATAAAAACTGAATCACATAAATATATGTATGTAACTTGGTTAATCAAATTCATCATTCTTATGGGGTCACAAAGAGATAAAATGTATGACTAATACCTACTTCATTTATGTTTTTCAAAGTATCTTCAGTAATTTTCCTTAGTTCCTCCTTGCCATTCAGTTGTATAGAGTTTAAATCACTTCAACTTTATCTTTTCTTTTTTTTTTATTTATCTTTACATGTTATTCTCTATTCATTTCAGGTGCACAACATAGTAGTTAGACTCATACTTTACAAAGTGATCCTGCGATATTTCCAGTACCCACCTGACACCATGCATAGGTATTGTGGTATTATTGACTCTGTTCCCTTAAGCTGTACTTTGCATCCCCATAACTACTTTGTAAGCTGCCAATTTGTACTTCTTATTCACTCATTTCTTGCACTCCTATGTTCATTGCAACATTATTTATGATAGGCAAGATGTGGAAGCAAACCAAGTGCCCATCAATAGATGACAGGTAAAAAAAGTTTTGGTGCATGTGTATACAATGGAATATTGCCATTTCCAATAGCATAGTGGACCTGGAGGCTATTATAGGAAGTGAAGTAAGTCAATTGGAGAAAAACAAATACTACATGATTTCACTTATATGTGGAAGCTAAAAAACAAAATACATGAACAAACGAAATTGAAACACACTCATAGACACAGAAAGTTGACTGGTGGTGAAGGTGGGGGACTAAAATAAAGTTGACAACATAATAACAAGGTAAATTAGCATTAACATTCATTTTCCTCCCCAGATGTCCTTTTCACTGTGTTCTGTGCAGTTGAGGGTGTGGGAAAGAAGTCACTGACCTGGATCAGCTACACCAACATTTTCCTGGGGACTTGACCAACAGGAAGCACCATCAAGAAATGACAGAAGGGAGTGGAAATGGTTGCAGGACTTACTTCCCTACCTTTCTCCTGCAGCACTGCCGGGGGCTAACTGTGCCTCTTTTACAAAGAGCCAGGTCCTGTCCAGCAACTTTCCGCATTTATGAAGCTGTCTCTATCCCCAGGCACTGGTGATCCTACTCTCTCCTCACACCTCTAGCCCCAGGCCTTGTAAAGAGTCTTCTTGTTACTAGCTCCAACATGCTGCCCTAGCTCTTGTGGTATATCTACATTCTCCCCACATCGTTAAAAACAGCTTTTATTACACTCTATACAAAGCATTCTAATTTGAGTATCTATTTAATCCCTGCTGGAACCAGGACTGATACTATTATCAATCTAATGACATATATGTACTGGAAAACTAGTGGAGGATTGGTTATTGATTTAGCAAACCTGAGAAAATTGAATCCTAAGCTGACAGTGAAGTAAACTAGAGAGAAATGAATTTATATAGCAGAACCTTGAAATACCTCTGATAGTAAAGGCAAAAATAACCAAAACTAGGAAGAAAAGTTGAAAAATCTGTTAAAGAGCAATTAGGACTTCTATCCTCCCACTGCATACAGCCGGGTAGCTGCCCCTCCTCAACCATGGCAGAAGACCGAGGGTTTGTGGAAATCAGAGTTCTACTGAAAAGCTTGTAACACTTTACAGTAAACAGGGGGACTAAGGGAAGAGTAATACCGTGGATAATCAGGCTTTCAACTTTCTTCCCTAATTTGTCTCCCAGAACCCTTCAGCCAGAATTTGGAAAGTCACTTTGAAAATCCAACAAGCTGCACATAAAAGCCCCAGAAACTGAAAACCGGAATTTCAAAGCGAAAGATAAATTAGAATTACACTAAGGGAACTCCACAATGGCCCAGCCCCACACGACATAGCTGTTTTAAATTTCTCATTAAAGATTAATACATTGTCAAGCAGCACCAGATATTGATAAAATCTCTACTAGAAAAGACAATGATCAAAACAACCTGCAGGAACAAACAACATGGAGACAATGATTGTGCATAGAGGCAAAATTCAGATAAAAACTATAGTAATGTCTTCTTTAGTCCTATTTATTATTTATTTATATTTATTTTTTCCATTGTCATTCATCCCCCTAAGCCACCCCCCACTATCACCACACTGTTGTCCATGTCTATGAGTCCTTTTTCCTTTTCGCTCTATCCCTCCACCCTCTAACCCCCACCCCATAGCTATTCTCCTGCTCTCTCTCCAGGAGTCTCTATTTTGATTGTTCAGTTTGTTCATTAGAATCCACATATGAGTGAAATGGTACAGCATTTGTCTTTCTCTGACTGGCTTATTTCACCAGGTCCATTCATGCTGTCACAAAGGGTAGATTTTTTTTTTTACAGCCAAGTTCTACTCCCTTATATAAATATCCCATAGTTGTTTTATCCACTCATCTACCAATGGACATTTGGGCTGCTTCCATATCTTGGCAACTGTAAATAACACTGCAGTGAACATAGGTGTGTTCATGTTCTTTCAAATTAGTGTTTTGGGCTGATTCAGATATATTCTCAGAAGTCAGATCACTGGGTCAAAAGGAAGATCCATTTTTTATTTTTTGAGATATCTCCATACTTCTTTCCACAGTGCCTGCACTAGTCTTCATTCCCATCAACAGTGCCAAAGGCTCCCCATTCTCCACATACTTGTCAGCACTTGCTGTTTGTTAATTCACTGATGATTGTCATTACGATATCTCATTGTGGTTTTAATTTGCATTTCTCTGATGATTAGTGATGTTGAGCATCTTTTCATATGTCTATTGGCTGTCTGTATGTTCTCTTTGGAGAAGTGTCTATTCATGTCCTTTGCCTTAAATTTTTAAATTGGGCATTTGGGGATTTTTTTTTTTTTGGTGTTGAGTTTTACCAGTTCTTTATAAATTTTGGATATGAAACCCATATCTATCTGACCCATATCTACCATATCTTCAAATATGTTCTCACATCCCATGGGTTGTATTTTTATTTTGTTGATGGCTTCCTTTGCTGTGCAATACTTTTTCATTTTATGTAGTCTTATTTGTTTATTTTTTCTTTTCTTTCCTTTGCCTAAGGCAATATATCAGAAAAAATATTGCTACAAGCACTGTCCGAGATTTTACTGCCTATGTTTTCTTCTAGGATTTTTATGGTTTGGGCCTAATATTTAAGTTTTTAATTGATTCTAATTTATCCTTGTGTGTGATCTATGAAGGTGGTCTGGTTTCATTTTTCTGCAAGTATCTGTCCAATTTTCCCAACACCATTTATTGAATAAATTATCTTTAGCCTATCATGTGTGCTTGCTTTCTTTGTCAACTATCTTGACTATAAAGGTGTGGGTTTATTTCTGGGCTCTCTAACCTGTTTTATTGATCTATGTGTCTGTTTTTATGCCAGTACCATGCTGTTTTGATTACTATGGCCTTAGATTATAATTTGATACCAGGTAGCATGATTCCTCCAACTTTGTTCTTTCTCAGAATTGCTGTTGCTATGTGGGGTCTTTTGTGATTCCATCTAAATTTTTTTAATTTTTTTAAAAGATTGTATTTATTTATTTTTATTTTAGAGAGGGGAAGGGAGAGAGAAAGAGAGGGAGAAAAACACCAAACTGTGGTTGCCTCTTGTATGCTCCTTACTGGGGACCTGGCCAGCAACACAGGCATGTGCCCTGACTTGGAATCAGACTGGTGACCCTTTGATTTACAGGCCGGCACTCAACCACTGAGCCACATCAGCCAGGACCCATGTAAGTTTTTGAAATATTTCTTCTAGTCCTGTGAAATACAACATTGGAATCTTGATGGGAATTTTGTTGAATCTCTAGGTTGCTTTGGGTACCATGGACATTTTAATGACGTTAATTCTTCCCACCCATAAACAGTAGGTGCTATCACTTATTTGCATCTTCTTTAATTGCTTTCTCAATGTCATAATTTTCCAAGTAAGGGTCATTTATATCCGTGGTTAGTTTTATTGCTAGGTATTCTATTATTTTTGAAGCAGTTGTGAATGGGATTTTTTTCTTAATTTCCCTTTATAATTCATTATTGGTATTGGTTATAGTTCATTATTGGTATATAAAAATGCAACCGATTTCTGGATATTAATTCTATATCCTTCTAATTTGCTGAATTCACTTATCAGTGCTCGTAGTTTCTTGGTGGAATCTTTAGTATCATGTCATCTGCAAATAAAGACAGTTTTACTTTTTCCTTTCCAATTTTGATGCCTTTTATATCCTTGTCTTGTCTGATTGCTATGGCTAGGACATTAAGCATAATGTTGAGTGAGAAAGGTGAAAGCTGATATCCCTGTCTTATTCCTAATCTTAAAGGGAAATGCTTGTAGTTTTTGCTTGTTGAGTATGATGCTGGCAGTGTGTTTGTCATATATGGCCTTTATTATTTCAGGTATGTTCCTTCTAATCCCACTTTGCTGAGAGTTTTTATCATATGAGTGCTGGATATTATCCAATGCTTTTTCTGCATCTATAGATATGATCATGTGGTTTTTATCCATCATGTTTAGGTAGTGAATCACATTTATTGATTTGTGAATGCTGTACCAAACTTTCATTCCTGGGATATATCCTACTTGATCATGGTGTGTGATGTTTTTGAAGTATTGCTGTATTCAGTTTGCTAATATTTTGTTAAGTATTTTAGCATATATGCACACCAGGGATATTGGTCTATAATTTTCTTTTTTTGTAATATCTTTATCTGGTTTTGGGCAAAAGGGTAATGGAGACTGGCTCATAAAATGAGCTTGGGAGTCTTTTCACCTTTTGAATTTTTTAAAATAGCTTGAGAAGCAGAGGTATTATTTCTTCTCAGAATGTGTAATAAAATTCACCTGTGAAACCACCAGGTCCAGGACTTTTCTTTGTTGAGAGTTTTTTTATTACTACTTCAATTTAACAAGGGTAATCTGTCTGTTCAGATTCTCTGATTCTTTCTGATTTAGTTTTGGAAGAGTGTACATTTCTGGGAATTTATCCATTTTGTCCAAGTTGTCAACTTTTTTAGCATATAGTTGTTCATATTTTCTTACAATCTTTTGTATTTCTTTGTCAATTATTGTTTCTCCCCTTTCATTTCTGATTTTATTTCTTTGGGTTATCTCTCTTTTTTTTCTTAATGGGCCTAGTTAAAAGTTTGTCAATCTTATCTTTTCAAAGAACTAGCTCTTAGATTCATTGATCTTTTCTACAATTTTTTTAGACTCTATTTCATTTATTTCTGGTTTGATCTTTATTATTTCATTCCTTCTATTCACATTGGGCTTTTTTGTTGTTCTTTTTCAAATTTCTTTAAGTGTAAATTTAGATTGTTTACTTAAGCTTTTCCTTGTTTCCTGAGATAGGCCTGTTATACTACAATTTTCCCTCTTAAGACAGTTTTCCCTGTGACCAACAGATTTTGGATTGTTGTGTTCTTATTTTCGTTTGCTTTAAGGTATCTTTTCATTTCTTCCTTGATCTCCTTGTTGACATATTCATTGTTTAATAACGTTACTAGTGTCCATGTCTTTATGTATTTTTCGGTTTTCTTCTTGTGGTTTATTTCTCATTTCATAGCATTATTGTCAGAGAAGATGTTTGATATGATTTCAAACATCTTCAATTTAATGAGACTTGTGTTGTGCCCTAACATGTAGTCTATCATAGAAAATGCTCCATGTGCACTTGAAAAATATCTATACAAGGTCTGTTCAGAAGGTACACATCCATTTAATATGAAAAATAGAGATGTGTATAAAGAAGACACAAGATACAAGAAACATTGTACATAAGACAATGACACCTCAGTCCCCTTCAAAGGAGGTAATTGGCAGCTCACACAGTTCTCTCAATTGCCATCAGCTGCCCCGCTGTATTTCTGAATCTCACTGATTGTCTGAAATCTCTTCCCTTTCAAAGGTGATTTCAGTTTTGGGAAAAGCCAGAAGTCACAGGGTACCAAATCTGGGCTATAGGGTGACTGAGTCACTTGGGTGATTTGATGTTTCACCAAAAAACTCTGCATGAGATGTGTTGCATGAGCACTGTGTTGTCATGATGAGGCTGCCAATCATTAGCTGCCCATAGCTGTGGTCTTCTGAATCATGTGAATAGTTTCCATGGAGGAATTTTCAAGTTTAACACAAAATTTGATGCAGATCCATTGCTCTACTCTTGAATGCTACAACCACACAGTACACATGCACACTCAATGGTGCTTACTGCCCCCACTGACTAGTACAGTGAAATTGTCATTGTTCATGCATGTGCATTCCAGTTCACTCTCCTTGGTTGCTAGGTTACATCAATGTTGTGCAAACTGTTATTTTTATATTAACAATGGTTGGACTTTTCCAGGACAGACTTCATATTCTGCTACATTGGGGTGAAATGCTCTGAAGATATCAATTAAATACATTTGATCTAGTGTGTTGTTTAAGGTCACACTGTCTTCTTGTTGATTTTCTGTCTGGAAGATCTATCCATTGAAGTCAATGGAGGAGTTAAAATCCCCAAGTATGACTGTCCATCTCTCCTTTATGTTCATCAAGATTTGCTTTACATATATAGGTGCTCCTATGTTGGGTGCATTAATGTTTACTAGGGTTATATCCTCTTGTTGGCTTCTTCCATTTATCATTATGTAGTGTCATTCTTTGTCCATTACTATAGCCATGGATTTAGAGTCCAATCCCTCCAGAACTTCAGCTGCCACCCATTGGAGCCCAGCTCACTAGCCTTCTTGTGCCTTTCCACATCCCTACCAGACATGTTGTGGTGAAGTGGTTTCTTCAGTCTGTCTTGGTTATAAGACAGCTAGTATTCTCTCCAGCTAGTATTCAGTTGGTTATTCAGGATGATTTCTCTACAATTTAGTGTAATTCTATCTTGGTCCTGGGAGGAGGTTAATGTAGCTTCCACTTACTCCTCTACCATCTTGGGTCTCCCTCCAACCCAACTGTTATGGGCATAGATCCTTGATAAATGTTATTCAACAACAAAAACATTTTCATTCATTAACATATTTAAATTATGAAAATATATTTTTTCAACCTAAATTACTCTCAATGATAAGCAAACGTGAAGAAGCCAGTCACTATTTCTGCCCTTTCCTAAGCTATCTGCCATTTGACTTTTCAGATTCAACATAATATTGTTTGGTAGTTGGCCTTGTCAACAATACATTTTTCAAAATTTGCTAAAGCATGAGAAAAATTTACATCAGTCTTTCTTTAAATGCTAAAGGTTAGGTATCATCTAAAAATTTTTGGATGTTTGGCACTAAAAGTTCTATACATCCTTCATGTGGGAGTTAGTTCCAATATCATAACAAGAAATTGATTGCTCCTGATTCCCATACTAAATGGGACATTATATCATTCATGAAGGGCTTTAATCCACAGTCAAAAGATGAGAGGTTTCCTAAGAGGACAAATGTCTTGGCCATATCCAAGTTATTCGGCTCCTTCACCAGGCAGGAAGGCTACAGTGCCACACTTCATGAGCATGGATGAACAACCAGGATGAGCAATGCATAAGAATTTCCCCAGGTGTACAGTCAAACCACTTTCTGCCTGCCCACAGTTTTACCTGTCTTTCAATAACTCTAAGCCCTGGATATAAAATGTAGTAGCTGGGGATAGCTCATGGATTTATGGCCTTTTCTGAAGCACTGGGGGACTCATGCACTGGTCAAGGATTATAATCATTCATAGAGGTAGGGCTTCTTTTTTCCTCTGTGCCAGATGTACCATTGCTTCCTTATTTTAGGAAGTCACGTAAACACAATTCAAGTCCAAGATATAAGTGAGAAACTCATTTGACTATTTTTCAGGCCAAATACAAAAAATAAACTGAATGAAATGGAAGACATGAGTTCACTTTTGTACCAGGTGGCAAACGTTTTAAGGAAACAGCAACATGGTAGTTTCCCTGGGCCCAATTACCAATGAATATTTTAACACTGGGTCATGTCCTTTTTTAATTAAATTTAATTTTTAAAAATTTTATGGGGGTAACATTGGTTAATAAGATTATATAGATTTCAAGTATACATATCTATGACACATGACCTTCATGTTGTATTGAGTACCCACCACCCAAAGTCAAATAATCTTTCATCACCGTATATTTTACCCCTTTACTCTTTACTATTCCCCCAACCCCCTTCCCTCTGGTGACCACCATACTGTTGTCTGTGTCTATAAGCTTTTGCTTGTTTTTCTTGTATGTTCATTTGCTGCTTTCAGTTTTATGTTCCACCTATGAGTAAAATGACATAGTTCTTAACTTTTTTTGTATGCCTTGTTTCATTCACCATGCTATTATCAGGGTCTATCCATGTTGTTGTAGATGGCACTATTTCACCTTTTCTTATGACTGAGTAGCCTCATCCCTGTGGTGACACAGAAGATAGTAGAGGGGAGAAGGTTGGTGGTAGAGGTATGTGCTAACTTTAGTACTTGGAAGCTTAAAGTTTGAACAGAATCCAAACATTCCATATTTCATGATACTCCCTAAATATCTCTGAGGCTACATTTATGTCACTTCTGCATTCATGATGCAGTGCTCCTTCAAGAAAAGATCAACAGTGTATCATTTAGTCCATTATGATCCATTTGAATTCCTCAAGGGGCATATCAATGCCAGCCTCTGAACTGGGTACTGCATGTACATGATCTCAGGTCAGCTTTACAACAGTCCCTGAGGTAGGTGCTGTGATACCCTGCATGTGAGGAAACTCAATTTTATAGAGGTTGAGTACTTTGTTTTTAAGTGTCACAGCCATGATTAGAAATCACCACATCAAACTAAAAACCTTCACAGCAAAGAAAATCATCAGCAAATGGAAAAGTATGTAATCTACTAGATAAGAGAAAATATTTGCAAATTAAATATATTGAAGTTAATATCCATAGTATATTAAGAACTCATACATTTACACAATGGAATACTATACAGTAGAAAGAAAGGAGCTCCTGCCCCTCATGACAGCATGGATGGAACTGGACAGTGGTGTGCTAAGTGAAATAAGTCAGGCAATGGAAGATAAATACCATATGACCTCCCTGTAAGTGGAACCTAATCAATAAAACAGACAACCAAGCAACATATAACCAGAGACATTGAAATAAAGAATAAACTGACAGTGACCACAGGGGAGGGGAAAGGGGTATAACGTGGGAAAGAAGGGGAAGGGTCATCAAGGAACATGTGTAAAGGACCCATGGACAAAGCCAAAGAGGGGTAGGATTGAGGGTGGGGGGTCAGGGTGGGTGAGAAGTGGGGAGTGGTGGGGGGGAAATGAAGACAATTGTATTTCAATAACAATTTGTAAAAGCTCAAAAAAAGAGAGAGAGAGAGAGAGAACTCATACAACTCAATGGCAAAAAGAACAGGCAATCTGATTTTTAAATGGACAGAGGACCTGAAAGGACATTTCAGGAAGACATTGAAATGGCAAACAGATGCATGAAAAGTTTCTCAACTTCACTAATTACCAGGAAATGCAAATGTGATCTCCCTTCTCAACTGTTAGAATAGCTATTATTAAAAAAAGAAAGAAAGAACAAATGTTGGTGAGGATTTGGAGAAAAGGGAGCCCTGGTACACTGTTGGTGAAATTGTAATTGGTGCAGCTACCATGGAAAAAGTGTGGAGGTTCTTCAGAATATTAAGAACAGAGCCACTACATGACCCAGCAACTCCATGCTAGGTATATGTCCAAAGGAAATGAAAACAATAATTTAAAAATATATAGGCACATCCATGTTTGTTGTAACATTATTTATAATAGATAAGATATGGAATTAACTTATGTCCATCAAGGGATGAATGCATGAAGATGATGTGGTATACATGTATATAACAGAATATTAGTCAGCCATAAAAAAGGAATGGGATATTGCCATTTGCAGAAACATGGATGGACCTCTAAGGCATTATGCTCAGTGGAATAAGTCTGATAGAGAAAGACAAATACTATATGATTTCACTTGTATATGGAATCTAAGAAAACAAATAAACCAAAGCAAAACAAACACACCAAGCTCATAGATAGAGAACAGACTAGTAGTTGCCAGAGGAGATGGGGGACGAGAGGTGGAAGAAATGAGGAAAGGGAATTAAAAGGTACAAACTTCCACTTATAAAATAAATTTCATGAGGATGTAATATAATGGTAACTATAGTTAATAACATTGTATTGCATATTTCAAAGTTTTTACAAGAGTGTATCTTAAAAGTTCTCGGTACAGGAAAAAATTGTAACTATGTATGGTGACAAATGATAACTAGACTTCCTATGGTGATCATTTTACAATATATACAAATACTGAATCATTATGCTGTGCACCTGAAACTAATATAATGTTCTATGTGAACTAGCATACTCAAATAGATAGAAAAACATTTTGTTGGCTAGAACTCAATATTGTAAATATCACCCCAAATTTGACGTATAAATTAAATACAAAACAAATCAAAACATTGTCTAAAAGAAAAATAAATCACTTTGTTATATTGCCTACTCTTCACACATCAGTCATAACATGAAGGCTTTTTCTCCTAGGAAATTCTCCTCCATCTATCCACCCCAAACACATGCCTCTTTCATCTCATGACCTCCAAGAACACAGGCCGTGAGAAAGGAGGCGGAAATAAGATTGATAGATACCAAGGACAAAGGGAAAGGAAATGAGGAGGTGGGACTTTAGGTTTTACTTAAAAATATGCAAATAAACAAAAATATAAAATACATATGGAAAACACAACAAATGCCAATTCTAGCATTTGTAGATGGTATATTGGTTTCTGCTATACAGGATCGGGCAGAAGTAATGCCTGCTTGACTGTGGTTGGTGGGTGACAATATGTGTGTAATAATTTATAGTTTTAATTTGAACATTTCACCTAAAATGTCATACAGCGTGCTTGAGTGCAATATTATTATGTTACAGAATTACATGCTTATAATTTTGCAATAAAATATTTTGTAATATAAATGGGCATTACTTGTGCCAGACCCTGTATAATCTTTGGACTTGCCTGCATATTTGAAATATTTTATATTAAATTTTATAAACATTTATTTAAAACAAAAAGTAGGCCCTGGCCAAACCGGGACATAAATGTTAACACCACACTAATGTTTTAGATGTAGCCTACAAGTAACAGTAAACTAGGGAAGCTTTCTGAGAAGACACTGGCAGTCTCGGGACTATAAAAACTCTCCTAGTTGAGCAAACAATGGATTGAAGAAGGACAGAGAGATAAGGGTTTGGGAAAAAGTGAAAAGGTCACCCCCAGAGTTATGATAGAAGGTGACTCAGTCTAACTCCTGGTGAGAACGGAAGGGATTGAGAGACTAGAAAGAAGGTGAGAATTTCCAGCAGTAGGTGCCATGTGACTTTGTGGCTGATGGACTATCAAGGACAGGAATAGACAGAGGAATCAAATATAACCCCAAACCTCTCAGGATAGTTGGTTAAACTGACATAAAACCAAAGAGTAAGTGACACAGATATGGAAGAAAAAGTTATCAATTCAGTCTGGTGCTGCTATCTAGGAGTGCTCACAGGACATCCAAAGTGAGATGTCCACTGTCCACTAGAAATGAGGTCCCAGAGCCCTAGCTAGAGAAAGCTCATGGCTGAAGACAGATAGTCAAGGTCTTCTGCACAGATGTGATCATCAAGGCCGTGAAGCTCAAGATGCTGTTTAAAAAAAGGCAGAAAACAAAAAAAAGCAGAAAAACACATAATGTAAAAAACTGTTTGGGAGTCTAACAGCACAATACAGTTAAGAACTACCTGCTGCCTGTAAACACAGCCTCAGCAAGGAAGTTCTCAGGACCTTGGATACATCCTGAGGGAGCTGGGGCAGGAGAGATTTGCCTGAATACCTATTATGATCCAGGAACAACTGTAAGTATTTAATGTAATCTTGCTTTTCCCTCACAACAGCTCTCTAAGGTGACATTGTAATGCCAGTTTTATAAAAAAGGAACCTGAAGCTCAGAAATAGGAAGGTATTTACCCAAGTTCACATAGCAAACAAATGGCAGAGCTGGGATTCAAATCCACATTTGAATGATTCCAAAACTGATATTCTTTCCTATGAGTTCAGAAATATACCATCTGGGGAGCAATTTACATGTTTCTAATAGGTAACATCTTTTTAAAAGACATGGAATAATTCAAGTGTGCTAAATTCCTTATAGTATACTGAGAGTACTTTATTATTACTTGAAGAAAACCATTTATTTGGATTTAAATTTAGCCTTTCTATGACTTACTCATTTTTCTATGTTGAGGCATTTTGTTTTTTGGGGTTTGTTTTTGGTTTGTGTGTGGGGGGGTGGTTTTTTTTTTTTTTTGGTTCTTTCTGTTTTTGTTTTGTTTTGTTTTGTTTTCTGCAGAGGGAATGAGTACAAAGAATGTATGCATTTTGTCCAGATATTTGTTTCTTAAACAAGGGAATCAGGGTAAAACACTAGTTTCAAATCAGTTTTCCTTCCATGCTGAAGTAGAGGTCAGCCAGAGAAGGAGGTTAGCAGCAAACTCCTGCCTGTCAGTGCTGGCTCCACACTGGCCAGTTGCACACCAGTAACGAGTGAGAAAGTGAACAGTGAGGTCTCTGAATCAGGAATAGTGGACGAACTGTGGTGCAATCCAATCTTCAGCAGTGCCCAGAGAGGTTACCATCCTCCTTACCACCCCTAAAACTCTCTGCAATCTTAGCCTAGAGGGTAATTGAGAAACATGCTGTAGAAATAACAGTGTGCTTATAAGTCCTGCCTGTCATAAATAGAACCCATGAGTGTGTGGGTCTAAGCCCACCATTGCCACTTACAATTTGAATCTCTCAACCCATTCCAGATAGTTCCCTGGCATCTCATAGCCAGTGAAGTAAGTTTCTATAACATTGGGGACAAAAACAAAAAAAGACATAGTCAAAATCAATGCCATTGTTAGCATTCTTTCAATAGGCAAGGTGTACCAAGGATCAAGGCTTCCGAAAGATCTAAAAAGATAACAGAATGAGATGTTACAAATCTCTACTTGGTTCATGCTACTGCCAAGAGGTGGGATATTACTGACCCAGTCCAAGCACTCAATCAATTACAGTTTCTTTAATACCCCAGGTTCAAAACAGTGCACTAAAAGATGTCCCTTTAAAAATCAGCCACACTCTTTGAAAATGGTTCCTCGATATCGTATTGTCCTAAATAACCTGAAATATTGTGTCACCTGTATTGCTCAAGAAAACTATAACCCTTAACCAACCCCGGTACAGAATAAATGTTGCATATAGAAGCAGAAAATACCCTGTACCTTGGTCATTGACCTTGAAGGATGGAAACTATCAGGAAACTAAAGTACTGGTGGATTGCTGCAAATATATATGTGTTTACTGCCATTCTGGGTGAGACTCATCAAATAGCAGTCCAGAGAATATTTAAAGGACATGAAACAGATCTGGCAGGAGACTAAGATTGAATTGTTGCCAGCATAATCTTAGTAAAATACACAAATCTTTCCAGACAAACTAAAGAACTAGGCAAACGCCGAGTCACTCTTTCCTCTTATTTGGTGGGGAAGTGATATACAGACTGAAAATCAACCTTGTGTTGATTTCTTGCCTTAATGCACTGACTTGTTAATCTAATAGCTTAGTTTTATGGGTCAACTATTTCAAATCAAGAGTCGCACTCTACAAATCCATATTTTACAATACCAACTGTGCACCAGAAATAAACAAGCACAGGGAGCACATGAATCAATGAGACACATGAATAAACATGTCCGTGTGACAGTAGACTACTGTTAAAAGAAAAGGAAACAGTAGTTGAAGAAAAAAATCACTCTGCTTAGGGGAATTTATATCCAATCTTCCCTTCTTTAATGCCTTTGAAAATTGGAAGCAGAAAGATATGATACATCACTAATATAGTAAATATTCTTTGTGATATGTTGCATAAAGTGGAGAAATTCATTTTGGTTTCAGTCTCTCATTTCTATAAACGCTAGCTCAAATCGAAAGAAATACCGACACATTTCAGGTGCTTTGCAGAGCATATTTTAATGTTTTAGCTTTGCATTAATTAATTGCATCAATTTTTGTAAACTATATATTCTGTTTCAAGCCAGTTCAGGAAACTATCATGCATAAAAACCAGGAGTGCATGTTTTGAATGTTTAAAAAGAAGTTTTGACTTCCTAGTACCTTAGAGGAACAAGAAAATTTGGATGTGGATTGAATTTCAGCAACTTAATACCTATTTAGTTTCAGGATATAGTTCATGTTCATAATTAGGGGACATGTTTGTGGAATGTACAGTCCCTACTCATTTCCCAGATTTGGGCCACTGGAAGCAAAAACTTATTGGTACTGCCAAGAGAGTCTGGGAAATCATTAATATAGCTCAGAAATATGGATGGTCTTTCCTACTGCCTGTCTGGTTTAATCTTAAACTATCTCAACTCATGGTGAAGGGAAAAATCATACTCATTGATTTTATTATCATATTTCATCAATTCTAAGACATTTTTGCATATTTAACCCCCTGAAATTGTAAGATATCTTTAACCTATAGCATCTTAGAATTAATTAGAAGCATTTTTCTTTCTTAATGGCATATAAAATAAATGTGTATGCTACAATTATTGGCATTTTGGATTAGATGAAACATGATATAGTTAAACATCACTATATCTTAGTACAGTAAATATTTCAAATTAGTAAAAGCAAAAGATATTAATTTTAGAATATGTTTTTAAAATACAGTGTTATAAATTTTAACTAGTCTTAATTGCAATTTGTAACCTAAAGACTTAGAGGAATTTTAAAGTCTGAATTTGCTAGAAGGATTATATTTAAGCAATAATAGTAAATATAAGTGCTTAATATTTACCAAAGTCTATGTTGTAACATTTCTATATACATTTTTCTTATTTTGCTCTCCTAGCTACCCTAAGTTATGAGCCTACTGAAAACCCAAACCAACAGTAAGAGATATGGGAGACCCAAATACGCACTACCTTTGTCGGACACAGCTGATATGCAAGGATATGGCCTAGAAAGAAATGGCAGCATTGAAGAATACTTGCTCCCCGCCAACACATATGAGGTAGGATTAATATTATCCCAATAAAAAAAAGAAAAGTGAGGTTTAGACAGGTCCAACTGTTAGATGCTAGAATGCAAAACAAGAGTGACTTCTAAAATCCTATCAACAGTCTCTCCACTTATTCTGTGCAAACATCTTCTTTACAGATTTCATGTCTGCACTCCCAATCACTGTGAACATTGGGCAAGCTGCTTAACATCTCCATGCCTCAATTTTCTCACCCATGAAATAGTACAGTAACAGTACCCCCTGCAAAGGGATGTTGTGAAGATGACTGATACATGTAACATGCTTAGAAAGGAGGCTGCCAGTAGTAAGCCCTCAATAAAAATTAGCTCTACTAATAGGTTGAACCACATAAACTTGCCATTTATAAGTCAAAAATGGCTCAAAATGAGTAATTTCTTACAGTTAATCAAATTTGCTGAATTTAATCATATCAAGGTTAAACATGGACTTACTGTGATATCTTTAACAAAATAATTTCATATTCATGAAAATACTTCAGTTCTCTAAATAAAAGCTGGCAAAGTCAGGGTTCAGACAAAACAAAAAGATTCTCAGACGCATACTACCCTTCAAAGACCACACCAGATAATGGCACTGTTCTGATTGTTAGCTTTTCTACAGAAGTGGGCAGGCTGAAAATTAAGACACTAAATTAAATCACCCTTCTGAAATTTTAACAGCTCTGCATAAGCATTCTGTCTCTTTGTCCTTTCATCACAGAGGCCTGTCGGCAAGATCAGAAAACCAGCAAGGAAGCCACTGCCCATCCCACAGTGTCAACCCTCGTTGTGCAATTAAAACACTGACGAGTAAGCAGAAACTTTCCATTGGAAAGTCTTCAGTGCTCCAGGTTTATGGGGAAAAATCAAATCTAAATACTATTTAATTTATTTTTCTTATCTTTTTCAAATTTGTAGAAATCAAGTAGAAGAAACAAAAACATTTGTTAAATGTTAGGAATATATTAAATAGTTAAGAGCACCTCACCTCAGCCACCCTTTTCCAAAACAATGCTTTTCCTTAATTTACTAATGTCCATTTCCATCTTCCAGATATTTAAATTTCTTATTTCTTTAGAATCTTCGAAGCTGTAAACAAATCTTATGATTTTGGTAATCATTTACATCTTTGAAAGCTTAAGAAAAGTTTATACTTGTTTTATTTTTCTTGTCACAATATTTCTTTAGCTTACTGATTATTTTCATTATTTTAAATTAATTCCTTCCCTCATTTCATTCATATATTGGCTTGGGGTGGAGTGTATTATAAATTTACATTCTAAAAAAAAACCCAAAATTTTTAAGAATCCCCCATTCCTTTGTGAATAGTAAATTCAGTATTTACTTAATGGAAATGAACTCAATTTTCTGCTTTGGGTCTTATAATTCTGATTGTCATCGACCATATTTAGGCCTTTGAGATTCAGCTGCAGAGAAAGTATTACACTAATACCACCTCCTTTTCACTCTTCTAGCAAAATATACATTTCTTACCTTCTTTCCTAATATTTATCACAACTCATAATGTTGATATTTGAAAAGCAGAGAGAGACCTTTGAATACTTCCATTCCTCACAGAAATGAGCCTAGTTGCAGCATATTTTACATGTTGAATGCATAGTTGGTGAGTGAATTCATCTCTCAGAAAATCCCATGCAGCTGAATCCGTTGGAGGATAGCACTCAGTCTGGGCTCTGACTTTACAAGGTAACTTGGGGGTTGGTTTTCTGGAAGAAATAATCTTTCGGTGGTATTTTTGAATATATGAAAAGAAAATTGAAAGCCAAAC